>JAWPHD010006854.1:0-137934 GCA_037043455.1 Cyrtodaria siliqua
GTCTCCAAACTACTAGTATATAATTTCTGCTTATTTTATTAGAACTGTGACAGTTTATTTAGTATTATTCATGTTCTTCCATATAGTTACTCTTTTATTTTCATCTAATATCCACTGCACTGTGTATAATATGAACAAGAATTGCTATGACTTTTGCGCCAAAACAAATATAATCTGATGACTAAACAGAACTTCACACTGCCAGCAAATATTTCATGACATTAATTTATCAGTGTTTTTTAAATGAAAATTGATTGCCAATTATAGCTTGTCTGGAAAACTGCGTATTTATACTGCAGTACACAAGATATGCGTATAATTTGGACATGTATGTTAGGATGACATTGTATTGGAATAAACATTACAAAATAAAGCTTAACTGTACACATTATTGTTAGGAATGGCTGGACATGATGGAGATAATAAGATAAGGAATTACATTGTATATAGTTATGACCACTGAGCCTGAGGAGGGAATGTTCAATTTTCATGGGTGGGATATAGAAGTGCATGTTGATGTTTTTGGTTCTGATGTGAAAATGGTAGGGATGATTTCTGGAATACATGAATAGTACAGATACAAACATCCCAGCTCAGAGTACTGCTACGGAGGTTTACACACAATTATAACTAATCTACTACCTATCTCTAAGCCATAACACGGAGTGTCTGTCGTCTGCTGTAAACACTATCACGTGTATTTGTGTACACTTCTCAGTTCATAACCCCACAGGCTCCTCATCTATATTTTCAAATATCTATCACATGGGTTTAAAAACAAATTGAAACTAGGAATAAGAAATACTTTTTCACAAATATGTTTTAACCAATACACTTGTTTAATATCAGTTTACTTCTGTGCCAAATATTGAACTTTTTTATGAGGTGGAATTTTCAATATTTTGAAAAAGGTCTCCCTGATTTAACCATGTATAAATTTAAATGAAAAACCTGCCCCAGCTCCATCTAGTGGCTTTTATACGGCAGTTGGGCCTTTAAAGTGTCTATGCAGGGTTGTTTCTCCGAAACAACTTTACATAATGCATTGAAACTTCACACATGTATTAGGCATTATTAGAGAACATCATACAGCCAGGATATACAACTCGTGATTTTATTTTAACAAACTTATGGCTCCTTGCATATTTAGAATATTTGGTCAACGTATGTATGTAAGCTTTTATCTCCGAAACTACTTTACATAATGGATTGAAACTGTACGAATGAATTCGACATCATTAGACAACCTCTTACACCCAGGTTCTATCAATCATACTTTTATTTGAACAACATTATGGCCCCTTTTATACTTTGCACATTTGTTTAAAGTTTGTATGTAACCTTGTTGGTTAAAGTAACTACTTGACATAATGGATTGAAACTTCACATACGTATTTTGCATCATTAGGCAACAGCATACTGCTAGGTTCTATAACTCAAGCTTTTATTTTAACAAAATTGTGGCCGCTTTTATACTTAGAAAATCTGGTTAAACTTTGTATGTAACCGTGTACATGTACATGTATCTCCAAAACTACTTTACATACTATATTGAAACTTCACGAATGTATTCGATATTCATTAGACAACATCATACACCCAAGTTCTATAACTAACTTTTATTGTAACACAATAATGGTCCTTTTATACTGAGAAAAGTTTGCATGTAAGCTTTTATCTCCGAAACGACTTTCCATAATGGATTACTTCTATGGTGATGTGATTTATAAACTTCGTAAGATTCTCGGTCATGATCACTTTCATACTATCTTTGTTAAACTTGTTAAAATGTTTATCAAAAGAGGTTATGACCCTATCATTTTGCAACGTACTGCATGCTTGATGGTGGACCCTTTTACAGTTCGCCACTATGCTTTCCTCTTCAATTGTACGATGACCGGACAGGTTGTGGACCCTATGATGACGCCTACCTAAAGCCCATTAGGACGGTGGCGTTTGATGTTTATCCGCGGTCTTGTCTTGTCGTGCCCTCAATGGTTTATTCTCTTGTTGCTCTGCCTTCTGCCAAGTCATCGAGTACCTTCATTGTGGCTTTCTATGCTTTTTTTTTGTATTTATATACACGCGAGCATCTATGTGTTATACTTATATTGCCTTTTAACGATGCCTTGTTGGTTAGAGAATATTTCATGGAGGGGATTTCTTTATTTGCACTGTCCCGTTTAATTGGGATGACAATAGGGTAAGTGTGAGGTTTGGTGCACCCTAGAACCTGGTTTAAACCCCCAGTGGCCTTTTTGGCCACTGACCGTTCCAAGGCGGAAGCGCTATTGTCAACCCTTTTGTGTTTGTGATGTCGTTTGCATTTTTAGCTCTACTGATCAGAGATCAGCAGAGCTTATGCCGTGGTGCGGCGTCCGTCGTCCGTCTGTCTGTCCGTCCGTCCGTCCGTCCGTCCGTTAACTTTTATTTGTAGCGACTACTTCTCTGAAACTACTGGATGGATATTCATTAAACTTTACAGAAATGTTGCCCATGAAGTCTAGTTGATCCTAGCAAAAATTTATGTTGATGTGAAATCCAAGATGGCCGTCAAAGCTAAAAATAGATTTTTTAAATTCAAGTTTGTAGCGACTACTTCTTGAAAACTATAAGTGATATTGATATGGGACTTTTTCTAAAATGATCAGCATGACATGATGTTGGTCCTTGTCGAAAATCGTTTTGATTTGACGTTAAACATGGCTGCCAGCGGCCATCTTTGTTTACATAGAGTTATATAATGAAAACTTGTAGCGACTACTCCTCTGAAACTACTTGACGGATTTTCATGAAACTTCACAGGAATGTTGCTCTTGATGTCTAAATGATCCTGGCAAAATTTCAGGTCGGCCGGAAATTCAAGATGGCCGCCACGGCTAAAAATAATTTTTCAAAATACAAGTTTGTAGCGACTACTTCTTGAAAACTATAAGTGATATTGATATGGGACTTTTTCTAAAATGATCAGCATGACATGATGTTGGTCCTTATCAAAAATCGTTTCGATTCGACGTTAAACGTGGCTGCCAGCGGCCATCTTTGTTTACATAGAGTTATATAGTAAAAACTTGTAGCGACTACTCCTCTGAAACTACTTGGCGGATTTTCATGAAACTTTACAGGAATGTTGCTCTTAATGTCTTATTGATCCTAGCAACATTTCAGATCGGCCAGAAATTCAAGATGGCTGCCACAGTTAAAAATAGATTTTTTAAAAAATAAGTTTGTAGCGACTACTTCTTGAAAACTATAGTGATATTGATATGGGACTTTTTCTAAAATGATCAGCATGACATGATGGTTATCCGAGTCGAACATTATTTTGATTCGACATTAAACATGGCTGCCAGTGGCCATCTTTGTTTACATAAAGTTATATAATGAAAACTTGTAGCGACTACTCCTCTGAAACTACTTGACGGATTTTCATGAAACTTCACAGAAATGTTGCTCTTGATGTCTAATTGATACTAGCAAAATTTCAGGTCGGCCGGAAATTCAAGATGGCCGCCATGGCTAAAAATAGATTTTCAAAATACAAGTTTGTAGCGACTACTTCTTGAAAACTATAAGTGATATTGATATGGGACTTTTTCTAAAATGATCAGCATGACATGATGTTGATCCTTATCAAAAATCGTTTTGATTCGACGTTAAACGTGGCTGCCAGCGGCCATCTTTGTTTACATAGAGTTATATAGTAAAAACTTGTAGCGACTACTCCTCTGAAACTACTTGGCGGATTTTCATGAAACTTTACAGGAATATTGCTCTTAATGTCTTATTGATCCTAGCAACATTTCAGATCGGCCAGAAATTCAAGATGGCTGCCACAGTTAAAAATAGATTTTTTAAAAAATAAGTTTGTAGCGACTACTTCTTGAAAACCATAGTGATATTGATATGGGAATTTTTCTAAAATGATCAGCATGACATGATGGTTATCCGAGTCGAACATTATTTTGATTCGACATTAAACATGGCTGCCAGTGGCCATCTTTGTTTACATATAGTTATATAATGAAAACTTGTAGCGACTACTCCTCTGAAACTACTTGACGGATTTTCATGAAACTTCACAAAAATGTTGCTCTTGATGTCTAATTGATCCTAGCAAAATTTCAGGTCGGCCGGAAATTCAAGATGGCCGCCATGGCTAAAAATAGATTTTCAAAATACACGTTTGTAGCGACTACTTCTTGAAAACTATAAGTGATATTGATATGGGACTTTTTCTAAAATGATCAGCATGACATGATGGTTATCCGAGTCGAACATTATTTTGATTCGAAATTAAACATGGCTGCCAGTGGCCATCTTTGTTTACATATAGTTATATAATGAAAACTTGTAGCGACTACTCCTCTGAAACTACTTGACGGATTTTCATGAAACTTCACAGAAATGTTGCTCTTATGTCTTATTGATCCTAGCAAAATTTCAGGTCGGCCGGAAATTCAAGATGGCCGCCATGGCTAAAAATAGATTTTCAAAATGCAAGTTTGTAGCGACTACTTCTTGAAAACTATAAGTGATATTGATATGGGACTTTTTCTAAAATGATCAGCATTACATGATGTTGGTCCTTGTCAAAAATCATTTTGATTAGATGTTAAACATGGCTGTCAGCGGCCATCTTTGTTTACATAGAATTATATAATGAAAACTTGTAGCGACTACTCCTCTGAAACTACTTGACGGATTTTCATGAACTTCACAGGAATGTTGCTCTTGATGTCTAATTGATCCTAGCAAAATATCAGGTCGGCCGGAAATTCAAGAAGGCCGCCACGGCTAAAAATAAATTTTCAAAAAACAAGTTTGTAGCGACTACTTCCTGAAATCAAAATCAATCAGTAGAGCTTCAAGGTCATTGACCTCTTGTTTTATTACTTTTGCCTTCTCGTTTATCTGTTTGCATGTTTGTTTTTGTGTTTTGTGGTTGACTGTCGTCATTGAATGCTACTTTCCCTATCCGATTTTTATATCTTTCTTTTGTTTTGTACACATGTATTTGGCATCATTAGACAACATCCTACATCCAGGTTTTTTAACTCTTGCTGTTATGTTAACACAATTATGAACCCTTTTATACTTAGACTATTTGGTTAAAGTTTGTATGTAAACTTTTATTTGAAACCACTTTACATAATGGATTGAAACTTCACACATGTATTCTGTATCCATCATTAGACAACAATCATACAGCCATGTTTTATAACTCATACTTTTATTTTAACACAATTATGACGCCTTTTATACTTAGAATATGTGGTTAAAGTTCGTTTGAAAGCTGGTATCTCCGAAAATACTTCACATAATGGATTGAAACTTCACACATGTATTTGACATCATTAAACAACATCAAATGTCATTTTACATCACATGCTAACATTTATAACATAAACTGTCAGCCACATATTATGCATTAATATGAATATTAAGGAGATGAATTGACATACGTTTTCATCGAACGCTTGTTTTCAAATCCTGTACATGTACTATTGAAACATTGTTCATCACATTTCTTGAATAAATACTTTTTAAACAAAACAGCATCATACAGCCAGGTTTTGTAACTCATGCTTTTACTTTAACAAAAATTATGGCCCCTTTTATACTTAGAAATATTTGGTTAATTTGGTTAACGTTTGTATGCATTACGTAGTCCTAGTATTAACTTTCATACCACGTCCAACCCCTTCTCCAAGAAGCGAAAACGGGGTCGGCTGGGGTATGAAATAAAACTTTAATTTCGAATTTAAACGTTTGCATATTGTAAAATGAAAACATTCAATAGGTAATTTTAAACAGGTAATCACATTGTTTCAGTACAAAAATGTTTTTAAACGTGTATTATTGTCAAAATTTCCATTGTAAAAGCCCGCTAATATAAGCTTTCCCGTCGTTTAATGGAATTAAGGCGGGACCACGTAATGGTAAACTTGTATTTCCGAAATTACCTTACATAATGGATGGAAACTTCACACTGTATTCGTGATTAGAGAACATCATACAGCCAGGATCTTTATCTTAACAAAAATATGTTCCCTTTTATACTTAGAATATTTGGTTAAAGTTTGTATGTATTAGTAAGCTTGTATCTCCGAAAATACTTCACTTAATGGATTGAAACTTCAGTCACATAGTCGGCATCATTTGACAACATCATACAGCCAGGTTCTATAACTCGTATTCTTTTATCAAAAGTATGGCCTCTTTTATACTTACATAAGTTGGTTAACAAGTGTCATAATCATTTTCGGCAATTAAGCAAACATGTGCCCTTCAACACAGTTTCCCAGTAAATAAACAAGGCCTTGAAAGTCGAGGGTCGGCACCGATACGCAGTGCTTCTTGTTAAATTATTGAAATTGAATATTTAATCTTATCACATTTGAATTCTTACTTTGCGCAGAGCAATTCCGGAATCGTCCATATTCTTACTTTGCGTTGAACATATATACTAGTATAACCAGTATAATACTGATTGAAAATAAATATTTAATGAAATGTTCCTTAGGCGTTCTGTACACAGGTTGTGCTATATACGTTTTCGAGCCAGTATGATTGGAACACCTGCTTCAGGTCGTTAATGCTTATCAGGAAAGAATGTCAAAGCCTTAAGCTTTTATTTAATGTCTTGAATTGATTCCTGAATATATATATTTCATTAAGCTACAGTGAATGTAACTGTAATCATGCCAGGTCGAATCACAATTACTGTAGTAATGTAGACAATGAGAACCTACTATTTAACATGCGGTTCTTATGATAAAAAGGTTTTAGATTTTCAAGCATGTCACAAGTGTATGCATAATTGTAGAAGCGATACTGGCAAACCAATATGAGCTAAGCATTTCCTTCATATTTTTTTTCTCTCTCTATAATAAGTAATGTGTCAGAGAACTCATTTCGTTACGTCACTTTCCCTAGCTACGTTTAGGAATTGTTTGCGACATTGTCAGGTTTGTTTAGTACAACTGTTGTGTTCTCAAATAACAGTTACTTGAGTTATTAAGTCAAGCAGTCACATTGTTGTAAAATTAATTGCAGAGTCTCAGCTTGTCAACAATACATTTCAGTAAATTGTACTTTAAGTAACATTTGTTAACCCTTTCGCCGCCAAATTTTAAATGTCGTCTGCTAAAATTTGAATTCAAATCTTCCGGTGATATTTTATATATAACGTGTTATGGGAAACATTCTCACTGAGTGGCGACCAGTATAAAGCATAATCGGCCTGCACATGATGTACAGGTTGATCTGTGTTTACACTGGTCGTAAAACTGAATGTCTTCGACTGGGCAGCGAAAGGGTTAACACAAATGCTTAGATCTACCATCGAAAAAACAGTGTTGACAACTCATTCACACACAACCACACCCTCCAACTCCAACAATGACTAAAAGGCAAGATACAAAATCTCAAAATTGAACATGTTTCACTTTACATAATGGGTAAAATTAGATATAAAAATCGAACTGGAAAAGTAGCTTTCAAGGACGACAGTCAACCACAATCACACACAGAAACAACGAACAACTTTAAAGATGAATAAAATGCCAAATAAGACATCACAAGCACAAAATGGTTGACAATAGGGATAACGCCTTGGACCGGTCAGTGGCAAAATATGCCGCTAGGGGTTTAAACCAGGTTCTAGTGTGCACCAAACCTCACATTAACCCTACTGTCATCCCAATTAAACGGGACAGTGTAAATAAAGAAATCCCTGCCATGAACTATTCTCTAACCAACAATGCAACATTATTATGCAATATGAGTTAACATAGACCCCATAAGAAGTTGCTCGGGAACATCCCCATCTAAATGGGGATAATTAACAATATCCAAATTAAAATCATCTCTCTAGTCATACATTTTGCTAATTATTTCACCATTTTCAATGGAGAGAAGGAGCGTTAGTATAAGAAATATTAGCTTTGTTAAGTTGAAGTTCTTAAGGGTATATATTATTAACCATAGTAGAAAAGAAAGGGTTGTCAATGTTTAATATGCTAATAGATGAAACGACCTTTATTGCATAATTTATCAAGAACGTCTCCTTAATTTCTTATAGACCAAAACAAATTAATCGCAGAGTTTTGATAAATTGTATCACAATATTGTTTAAAGTGACATTTCGAAAACAGATGCCGAATAGGTCTGTCAACAATATCAAAATTACCAGTGATGGCATGACCTGCTGGAGCATAGCACAATTTTGATGTGTTACATTCACATTCCTTAGGAGTATTATTTACTATATCAAGGTCAGAAACTATTTTGTTGTAGTTGAAAATCATATTTCTAATAGGTTTTTATACTTATAACAAATTACAGGACTTTACAGAATCAACTACATGATTATCTCGAAAAATACTAGACATGTCAATGAAATCAATACCTTTATTAAGATATATTATTTTTATAAAATGCCTTGTCAATATGGGGTCGGAGAAAATGTTGTGTGTACCTTTGTATTATGGAAGCAGTGTTATACATGGGATCTGTACGCATGACTATTTTGTCTGCTTCCTCATCGATCAACGTAAGTGAAGAAATGGACAGAGAGGTAAGCCGTGAAAGCATAGAGTGCTTTCCAGACTGTTTAAAATAGTATGTAAATCATCGACTGAAATAATTACACGCTTTTTTTTTTTGAGGTTACCATTACGCCTACGACCATGAGACCTAGAAAATTGTCAGTAGGATATTTTGAAATATTTACTTGTTGATAAATTTGTCATTAAGGCCGAGCGGATATGGTGTCTGGAAGTTGTTCGTCAACTTCAGTTCCGCAGTATGTCTAGCTTTTAGTCTGAAAGCGTCTTATCGCGATTAAATAGAAACCAACGTATCTATTTTATGAGTCTACTGAGAATTTCAAGTTCTGGAAAGTCGATGGAGTGTTAAACATTTGTCTTAAAAATACGGATTAACATGTTTTTGTTTTGATTGAACCCTAACGAGATGATCTAATTGTCTTAAAGCATCCTATGATTTATACAACAAAAGTTAATCAAGCAGTGGAGTTTCCAGACCAAACTATTTTACTAACAATAATTAGGTCGGACATTTCATGGGTCCTAATTTTCTTCAAGTGCACATTGAATGTGCTGACAGTTTTATTCGTATCTGGATTGACAACAGTAATACAGATTTCAGACTTTATACACACTATATTCACAATAACATCTACATCACAGCAACATGTTCCTATTAACAGAATGTCAATGAGAGTGACCTTGACATACACACACACTTAAATATTGTGTTTTGAGTGTGACTGACAGGTTAAAGCGGGGTATCCATTCAATTGGATACATTTCCTAGGTAAATTACTGTCAAGCTAATGTACAGTACGTATTTAGCTGAGAAATATACATTTGGATATGTTTATATTGTTTCTTTGTTTACCAAAAGTTTTATGAAATATGGTTTCCATTATACTGAACGTAGAGAACATACTAAAATGAATGTTTTTAAATCATGTAAGATATTGTTGATTTTAAAATGTGTAGAAAAACGCTAGGCCACGAGGATTTTCACTTTTCGGTAGGCGGAGCTGACTGCAAGGGCATCCAGTGTACCTGAATAGAAAACGGCTATTCCGTGGTCTAAACATACACTACGATATGTATCTCTCTTGCACTTAGTTATCTTGACCAACCTCGCTCTCAATGCATGGTATTATTGGCTCTTAACAACGGGAACATAATATTAATGTAAATATTAGAATTTTCGATATTTGTGCAGTTTTAAACGCCAGTAGTGAATAGCAAAACCGTAAAGCGCGAATCAGTTCTTAAATGACTCAGTAGTGTTATTTTTTTACTGGTCCTTTGGGACCGACGAGCCCAATATAGGTGGCATTGAAGTAGAATACCGCTTAAGCCGGTGCTAGGGGGCGTGAGAAGTGTTGCTTCTTTCATTACTTCTCATGAACAGACTCAATAAAACCGAGTCTGCTGCTTTATTCTCCTAATTGTGTTTGTTGCTCCCAAAGGATCACCTTTATCAGTATTTATTATGTACACGTCATCTGTATTGCTATTCGAATGAAAGTTGTACTGCAGGGATTAAGCTGAACTGTGAAAACGATGATACTTTGAGCGAGTTTACGATTGCAGTAACACATTTAACACATTGGCGGCGAGTAAACCCTTTCAGGGGCTTTCTGACGTTGTGTCAAAACTACAGTTTTGACGTACTTTGCAAGTTAATGCAGATTAAAAATGTGTTCTTACTTTTCGACAAAAAAAAATCCAATATTCACAAAAAAACACAAAGAAACACAAATATACTTAAAATTGACATTCACATGTTCGCAATGCGTCTTTACGGTATTAAAAAAAAACGTATGAAAGATAGTCATAAAATATGTATTTTGATGCTTTAAGTAAAAACTAAATCAGAAGAGTTCACACTCTATTGAAAAAAAATGTATTGCTAGTTCGAAAGGTATAATGGCTGCTTTGGTATATCTTGAGCTGTGAACCATCTGTTGACATTCATATTTCTGCTTTGTCAGTACTTGATTAGTCGTATTACAACCCCTCGAGAATGTCATGTTACGCGTTAACTAAATACATGTATGGCACTCGGAGTACATTTAAAGGCAGAATATGCTTATTAAAACGTAAAACGAAACAGTGTTACAACTTACAAAATTACGCTATCAAATCAATGGAATAGAATTAAACTTTACACACTATGCGGAATAAATATCGCTAATTACTAATGTACTAATTACGCTGTATCCCCTATACGCTGCTCTGCGTTGACACGTAATGTGCAGATCCAAATGGTTTATTTATAGCACAATAGTTCGAAGTTAGCATTCCTTTTTAACGAAGCGTACACGTATATCAAATCAGTGGTTTCTATTATGGCTGGGTACATTTACGGTAATATTATACACTATGCGTGACAAAGTCTATATCATCTCCGTTAAGGTTAACAGTAAACATGTTTCGACTTTAAAGGGTAAACACGTTAAAGACCGGAGTCATACTATATACGCAGAATTAAATCCTACTTAAAAATGCTACATCCAAAAAAAAAGCATATGTTCTCTGCTTTAAAATTCAAATTTACTCTCCAGTACTTTTAGCCAATAACAACACAGTAGAGATAATCGGGTTTAAAATGCTTAAAATAAGCCTGATGAGTTACCTAGACTTGCACCTACCGCTGTGCGTAATGAATTCTTGTAGACAATGACGTTTAGAATAGATCACGAGTATCATTATCTGTTTTAATTCGGACCTCTATGGGCTGCCAAGAACAACGTGATTGTGTCCCCATTTACCCAACATTACATAGACTTATATAGGGATACAATTCAAAGATGTTCTTCTCTGAAACTATAAGAGCCAAAGGTTTACTATTTTGTATTTACCATTGTATCTAAAGCTAGTCAAACTTGAGCCAAATACATCCCTCCCTCTATATCTTGGTAATCGAAGACACTTCATAAAAAAACTAGTTTGATACTGCAATATCTGACACAATCCTTCTATCCCCACCACCCGAGCCCCTCCCCATCCCACCCCACCCCACCATGGAGACGATAGAGCGTAGAGCGATACAGGCCCTCTTGGGCCTCTTGACATTTATTCTTTACAGAAATAAAACATCTGTGGCATTAAATGAATTGCAAATTAACCGTATTACCAAGCAGGAGTTCGCATTGATTGACATGATTGATGTTATGTCTGTCGTTCTTGTGGGCAAAATATATTTGGCGCACCACTTGCCTCCGCTGAAATAGTTTTGTGCTCAAACACGATTTTGGGTTATTATTATAGAATTTGCCCCAAATTACATTTAACAGGAATCAACTGAATTAGATTCATGTAACTACGCAATACCAATTTTGCACGTCGCCATTCTAATTTCCCATGTAGTTTTTTGTTCAGTCAAATATAATTTATACAATTACAAAGGTCAAAGGAAGTGCAAATGCCTTAACAATAGTGTTCAAACGATGTGGTTATGAAGGCAGGGACTTAAAGGCGTAGCCTATAGTTGTTTCTGAGGTTTCAGAAAGTAAAAAGGATAAAAAGGAAAGAATGGTTCCTGTGTTGCATAGTGATCATTCGATATATTTTCGGCGTTCTCGGTGCTATCCAGTCTTTTAAAAATAGGCTTGATAAAGTATTAAAATAGCATAGGAGACAAATAATTGCGAACCATAGATGCAAATTACCGTAAAAGGTAGGTGATACATTGGATAATAACGATACGATTGCGAACACGTGAGAGTTCTTCAAGCTAATTTCATGTTTGCCAGCTCATGGCGAATGCTGGTATTTAAGCGATACAGTCTAACGCATGACATAATGTGCTTTATAGACATAGTTTATTCGAAATTAGACGCTATTTCGTCTCAACAAAAAGTATCAAAATTCAAATATATAATAATATAACAGTTTATGCATCGACTTCTGGCTTATATACGGACTGTTTGGGTGTTCGTAGAAAGGAAGCCACTTCACCTGTGACTCGTTTTATTAATGAGGTAGTTCCATTTAAAGTATATACATAGGTTCTCTGGTCTATTGCGGCATAAGTAAATACATGTGGTAATATAATACCTGGATGTTAGAGTGAAAAATCTAAATCAATATGGAATTGAATGGAGGAAATTGTTCAATTAGATTAGATTAGATTAGAAAAGTATTAGTTACAGTAATAAACAAACGCATTTTATACTGGTATGCAATTTTAGTAAGCGACTTGGTGATTTGTGGTGTTTTCATTAGCTGAGTTAAAATGTTTACGTTATAATCATTCTATTTTTAACCGGATAGCATATCAAATCCAGGCTAATAGTATGTTCGTCTACGCGTTTTGACGTTTTGGTTAAAGTTTTAGGTTAAAGCTTGTTTTGTTTTTTTCATTTCACAAAAACGGATTGTCGGAAGGCTTTCAAACTTGGCACACTTGTTCATTAACATTACACAATATATATGACAAGAACTATAAAACTCTTTTCCTGATTTTTACCTGAATTATCCTCACTGTTTACTTAGATTTTTCAGTTAAAATGTTGAGTTGGCAATCTGGCGTTCGCAACACTGTTGATGCTTCACTTGTTTAATTGAAGTGTTAAATGTAAACTGTTGTTGCAATTACAATTACCATGTAAACAATTTTTGGCCATTCGGGCTAAAAATTGTTTCGCATAGCATTCCTTTAATGTAACGGACTGTAATGCTAAAGCATTGATTTTTGCGTCTATAATAACTGCGTCTCACAATATTTTAAATTGTGTTTATTTACAGGATTATTAGACATGTAAATATAACGAGCCCAAGCTTTTGATTTATGTCACAGGGCCAGAAAAATGTGGAGCCAGACCGGGACCTTCGGACTACCGTTCCGATGCTCTACCGACTGAGCTAACCGGCCGGACAATTCAAAATCAATCTACCTTTTAGATATTTATGAACCGTGACATACTCACCTTACGGATGGAAATGGGTACAGAGAATCATTTGCAAGTTTCTCGGAGTTTACTCAGTCACGGTCACCCGTTGGGCGCCAAATGTCACAGGACTAGAGAAATGTGGAGCCAGACCCGGGCTTGAACCCGGCACCTTAGGACTACCGTTCCAATGCTCTACCGACTGAGCTAACCGGCTGGACAATGCAACATCAGTCTGTATGAACTGTGACTACTCCCCTACAGATTGAAATTCATTCTCGAATGTCCATGGGTACAGCCCAGCCAGCAAGACCACATCGGGCCAACATCGCCTGCTACTTCGGCCCAACATCGGCTTATCTCAATGGCCCGATGTCATTTTTGCAAAGAGGCGCGCCAGCGGCCCTACATCGATTTTATAGTCGGCCCGATGGTGGCACTACATCGGACCAACATCTTATTCCAGATCGGCTCAAAATCGGCAAATCGTTGTTTCTATCCTGGGCTACTTTTATACGTAAGCAGCAGTGGACATCTTTAATGACATTGACCTCTGAATCATGCTTGAAGTTTGTCAAAATAATAATTTAATTATGAGGTCTGACACGTCGACAACAAAGTCGATAAACAAGTTTAACATTCCGACCTGATTTGGTAAAAGATATGAGCTATAGGATGCAAAATAGAGGTGACTAATGGCAACTGGACATGATATAGTATTTATCATTAAATCAGGGCCATTAACTCTGATGTTTTAGCCACATAACTCGAACAAAGAATAACACTTTTATGATTAATCTGCTAACGAACGATATGTGAGTATCCATAAAATTGATATTTTTGCGATAATAACATTATTCATTAGAGAAAGCTCCGTGTGTTTTTCACAAAACGGCAGCCATAGTCTCGCGTTGGCCGTGAATTTGCAAGATTTCGGCTCGTTAACATATACTAAAATTATCCTGGCTAGAGTATATATAACATATAATGCACGCTTGTACAAAGTAAATCAAATGAAGTTTCTTTATTTTATTTTCACACAAAGGTTATATCACTTAAGTTTACTTATTTATGTTTTTGTTTCAACTAACATTCACAGTTGTTACAACTCAAGTTCAGTTTAAAAGGTAACAATCCACGTTATACAATCCACGTTATAGAAATATAATCCAATTATATGGGCGCGATTTCAAACCTTTACAATAAAGTTATGACTGGAGTTTATATTACGAGTATACTGCAGTGGTATTGACAGGAGTTCAAGCCTTCACAAGTGTAATAAAGTTACCACTAGAGTTCCTGTTATGTGCCATATAACCTTTCATGTCTTGATGCGCCGTAAAACCAAATTCAATTCAATTCCATGTTTCATTCTATTTTTATATTGCTAATGTCTGTTGTTACAACTCAAGTTCAGTTTAAAAGGTAACAATCCACTTTATAGAAGTATTCGTCAGTTGTAATTATTTGTTTATGCCAACTTACATTTTAGGACCTGCAAAATTGCTTTTGAGTAATATTCAATTCAATTCAATTATAAGCACCTTTCAAATGGTTCTGAATCTTTTATTCCCTTTCGATATGACATCGGCCCGACACTGGCCCGATAGCGTTAGACGAATGTATCAACATTTTTAAAAACTCGTTAAAATTCGGGATGTTGTTATGTATATATGCATTTTTACTAATTTATGTTCTGTTGTTCTGTTGTACGGTTAACAATTTACTTTTAAATTAATACTATTGACGTCGGCCCGACGTCAGTTCGATATCGGCAACATTATACCGACTATTGTTGGCTGGGAGATAATCATTTGCAAGTTTCTCGGAGTTTACTCAGGCACGGTCCCCCGTTGGGCGCCAAATGTCACAGGACTAGAAAAATGTGCAACCAGACCCGGGCTCGAACCCGGGACATTCGGACTACCGTTCCGATGCTCTACCGGTTGAGCTAACCGGCCGGACAATGCATCAATATCTATGAACCGTGACATTTACATTTCATTGTTTTATAATGGGTGGAACCCTGCCTTTTTCAACAGCCGCCGATGTTGCGTACATATTAAAGGTAGCGCCGTGGTGTAATGGTTAACACTGATGCTTAGTAACCCAGGGATCGCGCGTTCAATCCCAGCCAGGACCGAATTTGGGTTAATTATCGAAATATTTCAAAAAATATTTCCTACCTTACCAGTCCTTCGGATGAGACTTTAAAACCGAGGTCTGCTCGCTAAATGCTTAGTGCAATACAGCGAGGATAAATAAACGCTTATACACACACGCGTACATATTATGCGTCATTAAGCAATGACAAGCGTTTACTTCTATGAAATGTATACGTTCCATGAATCATTAGTTATCTCTTTCTTTAACTCTAATTATCTATCAAATTTGAAATTTCCGTCCAGTAATTGTGCCTTGGTTTCCTTTCAAATTATAATTAATCTTCCACCGCAAATTTTTGCGATTCAGGAACAAAGAAAAAAATAGAGTGGATCACGCAAATTATGGAGGTTTTGTCTCCAAATGAATCAATATGTTTAATTTGTTATTATCCAAAATATTTATATTTTGATAAAGTTGATTAATTGTTTTATATTCATTAACGTTGGATTGTATTTCCCCATTACAAACACATCCATGACAAATGTTTATGATACATGTAGTTGAATATTTAATCCCTCCATGACAAATGTTTATGATACATGTAGTTGAATATTTAATCGATAAACCCTTAATATGTACTCTACTTAAAACCAGTATGAAAGAAGAAATTTGGAAATCGTCGAACACGATAAATATAAAAATTGTATTGCAGTCTCGGTTTGATTGGGACTGTTCATGAACGGTAGTGGTAAATGCTAGCCTCCGTTCACACCCTCTAGCCCGGGTTGAGCAGAACGCAATATTTAAAATATTTAATATTTATTTACGAATTGTTGAGCCATCCCGAAGATGCATATGACGGTGAACATGGAACCTTCAGTGTGGTAGTTTCATACCATTCCATGGCCAGCGGCATATGGTCCCAGTTTCTAACAAAATGCTTTGTCCTAAACGGGAAAACAATAGATGAAATAAGCAAAATGGATCAGAGGTTATGAAGCGTGCGTATCACATGTAACAGTCCAACGACTAAATTAAAAAGCAGACAACCTATCCTAAGGGTGATTAAACAATACTCAGAGTCTTTAAATCCGGAGAAGTGGAACCTATTGAAATTAAAGTAAGAAAATAAAGTGTTTGTGAATGTACCACCAATATCTGTATATAAATATCGGGCTCAACGATCTCCAAAGATCGGATGAATAACAGTTTTGATTGCAAGCACGGACGTTTTACCGTTTAAAGTTCAATGGCCACATGTTGCTACCTGACAATAATTGTGCATCTATCAACGTGAGATTATTCTCATATTCCTCGTTCATAGCTTTTGTAATATTATATATATGCCATGGAAAAATAATTGTGTGTATATACAATTTCGGAGTGAAATAAAGATTTGTTTATTGTTTGAACTTTCAGGAAATTACTTCGTTATAAAAAGTACAAAAGGTGAACTTGAACTAGTCTATTGTATGACATGTTCTTATGTATACGAATCTCTTAACAGGTGTTTTCTGAGGGCGAATCTATGTTTCCTACTCGACAGTTAATTAGTTTTGCTCAATGTCGTTTTTGCTTAAGTTATATGGTTATTGTAAAAGTATATATATTTATATATTTCTTTTGTTGATTTCAGGTAAGTCAAATTGACTGTCAAACTCCATAATTCCACCATTTGCTCAAAGGTAAGACTTCATCGTTTCAGAAGTTGTTTGTACATTCAAAGTGTAGTGTGTAAAACATGTTGTCGGTATTTATTTGTTTTTGTGTCTATTATTAAATTTGTTTAATAGAAACTGCACTTGCGTGTTAGCATCAAGCTTGTTTAATTCCATCGGATCTAACTCTCTGCTCCCTTTGCACGCCGAGGAATATTTATCTAATGTATATGTCAGTCTTAATGCAGCATTTGACAGACATCCTCTATAAACGTGTATAATAATTGTTTGGACTTCCTCAAATGATCAATTAAACTGTTTGCTTGCCAAATAAAACCTGTTTGACTAATGGTCATTGTACATTAAGGAATATGTATGTATGACATTAAAAAAAATCACGTGTATGCGCATATGTCTTCGAAAGAGGATGATGCAGTATCCATAGACAAGCGTCTACATAAGGTTGTGGGTAAAAACCGTACCGTACATTCTGAAATATAACGAAAATAGCAGGTGCGTAGTACGGAGAATACCGAAAGTAGCAATGAATAGCTTAGTAACGTATATTATCAGTGTATGGAGGTTGTATATAACGGCAAGCGTTAAAATGAAATGTTGTCGATGACTATACTTAAGGGGTGGGGTTTGTTATTTGATCAGTGTATCTTATAAATATACTAACGTATTTTTGTTTTTTCCATAAAGAGGTTTACAATCAATGGTGTGCGCACATAACCCACCAAAACAAAATTCCCCCTGCTCATTTTGGCATCACTGGATAATATATCCTCATGATATGTCATAATTTTTTTTTATTTATTCCGTAAATATAATCATATTTTGACATAGTACATAATACCTGCTTGTTAGAAATATATTGAAATGTAATGTCAAAATATGAGATTTTAATCAGGGGGGATTTTATCCGAGTATGCCAGATTTTTCAGGGAGGTGTGGATTTCGTCAAGGGTTGGGATTTTGTCATATACTCCAAAGCAATACCTCAGTTGTGTATTTTTGAATTGCCTACTGTCCATCTGTCCGTGTACGAGTTTTGACGATTTGGTTGAAGTTGTTGATTACATTTTATGTTTTCCCTTATTTCTCTAAAACGAACTTTCCGTTCCAAGGCGGAAGCCCTATTGTCAACCCTTTTGTGTTTGTGATGTCGTTTGCATTTTTTATTACTTTTGCCTTTTCGTTTGTCTGTTTGCGTGTTTGTTTTTGTGTTTTGTGGTTGACTTTAGTCTTTGAATGCTACTTTCTCTGTCCGATTTTTATATCTTTTTTTTTTTCGGAAAGCTTTGAAACTTTGCACATGTGGTCATTATCATTATGACAAGAACCATAATTGTGTCGCGTATTTTAACTGGCTTATCGCCTCTTTTCACTTAGAATTTTCAGTTAAAAAGTTGAATTCGCAATCCGGCGTTCGCACCACTGTTGGTGCTTCGTTTGTTTGTAAACTTGTGTTGTCATGTATTTCCCATAGCATCCCTTTTATGTAACTGACTTGTAACTCTAAAACATCGATTTTTGCATCTATAATAACTGCGTGTCACAATTGTTTAACTTATGTTTATTTACAAGATTATTAGACGTCTATGAACTGTATAAGTTCCACCAAACATTAGTTAACTCTTCCTTTAAATATAACTAGCAATCAAATTTGGTTATTCAGGAACGGAGAAAAATTAGTTGTGTGGATTTTGCGTATTATGGAGGTTTTGTTTCCAAATGAATCAATAAATTGAAATTATTATTATCCAAAATATTCATATTTTGATAAAGTTGATAATTTGTTTATATTCATTACCTTTGGATTGTACGTTTCATGAAAAATGTTTGTGGTACATGTAATTGAATATTTAATCAATAAACACATAGACTACATACACTGGATTCGAAACAAGTCTTAAATTCAGTTTTTCCCTTTTCCCATGAATACTTGCGCGTACAGGTAAAGTTTTTTCGCGCATGCGCGTTGCGCTAAGTTACGCACCGTCTTACAAATTGATCAAATTAATGTAAGAAAACGTAATATGCATATTGTTGTTAATATATTTGTTTTGAGAATAGTACATAAGTTAGATGGATCATTTAAAGATGATATGAGAGATAATTCTATGTTCTTTATAGCGATGTCTGTTTAGCTTTAATAGTTACAAACTTAATAACATTTATCTTTTCGTTTGATCGTATGCGAACTGCAACAGTGATGTGAACGTTCTAAAAAGAAATTAGTCATGTAGTGTTGTACAATTTATTATTATAAACTAATGTACATTTATTTATCCCTTTGTTTATTTTATATGTAAGGCTAGCATATAACTGCAAGTGATCTACTTACATATGTACACTTTTAATGAAAGTTGACGCTGAAAATGCAGAATAAGATAAGATACGCTCGTCAATTTTTTTATTTGATATAAAGCTGAGAATAAGATTTGGGCAATAGATAAATACTACATTTATAACCGTGGTCAAATTTAAGAAAACGTATACATGTATATCAAATATATATCGTTTTTGATTATTTTCTAGATAAATACACAAATCTTCAAAGATATATCTTGGGGAAAAGAATGCCACAATGGTATATTATTAGCTCTACTGGCCAAGGGCCAGCAGAGCTTATGGGATGGTGTGTTGTCCGTCGTCCGTCCGTCGTCCGTCGTCCGTCCGTTAACTTTTGCTTGTGTTCACTCTAGAGGCCACATTTCTGATGCAATCATCATGAAACTTTGTCAGAATGTTTGTCTCAATGAAATCTCGGGCAAGTTCGAAAATGGGTCATGTGGGGTCAAAAACTAGGTCACTAGGTCAAATATTGGAAAAACCTTGTGTACACTCTAAAGGCCATACTTTTGACCCAAGCTTGATGCAACTTTGTCAGAATGTTTGTCTTAATTATATCTTGGTAAAGTTTGAAAATGGGTCACATGGGGTTAAAAACTAGGTGACTAGGTCAAATACTTGAAAAACCTTGTGTACACTCTAGAAGCCGTATTTCTGACCCAATCTTGATGAAACTTTGTCAAAATGTTTGTCTTAATTATATCTTGGTCAAGTTCAAAAATGGGTCACATGGTTTTAAAAACTAGGTCACTAGGTCAAACTTTGAAAAAACCGTGTGTACACTCTAGAGGCCAAAATTTTGACCTGATCTTGATGAAACTTTGTCAGAATGTTTGTCTTAATTAAATCTCGGTCAAGTTCAAAAATGGGTCATGTGGGGTCAAAAACTAGGTCACTAGGTCAAATACTTGAAAAAAATTGCGTACACTCTAGAGGTCATATTTGTTACCCAATCTTGTTGAGACTTTGTCAAATTGTTTATCTTAATTATATCTTGATCAAGTTCGAAAATGGGTCACATAAAGTTAAAAACTAGGTCACTAGGTCAAATATTGGAAAAACCTTGTGTAGACTCTAGAGGCCATATTTTTGACCCGAGCTTGATGCAACTTTGTCAGAATGTTTATCTTAATTGTTTGTCTCAATGAAATCTCGGTCAAGTTCGAAAATGGGTCATGTGGGGTCAAAAACTAGGTCACTAGGTCAAATATTGGAAAAACCTTGTGTACACTCTAAGAGGCCATATTTTTGACCCGAGCTTGATGCAACTTTGTCAGAATATTTGTCTTAATTATATCTTGGTCAGGTTTGAAAATGGGTCACATGGGGTTAAAAACTAGGTGACTAGGTCAAATACTTGAAAAACCTTGTGTACACTCTAGAAGCCGTATTTCTGACCCAATCTTGATGAAACTTTGTCAAAATGTTTGTCTTAATTATATCTTGGTCAAGTTCAAAAATGGGTCACATGGTTTTAAAAACTAGGTCACTAGGTCAAATATTGGAAAAACTATGTGTACACTCTTTGTCAAAATGTTTGTCTTAAACTCTTAATTATATCTTGGTCAAGTTCAAAAATGGGTCACATGGTGTTAAAAACTAGGTCACTAGGTCAAACTTTGGAAAAACCGTGTGTACACTCTAGAGGCCATATTTTTTACCCGATCTTGATGCAACTTTGTCAGAATGTTTGTCTTAATTATATCTTGGTCAAGTTTGAAAATGGGTCACATGGGGTTAAAAACTAGGTGACTAGGTCAAATACTTGAAAA
The DNA here is from genome assembly GCA_037043455.1 of Cyrtodaria siliqua. NCBI lineage: Eukaryota > Metazoa > Mollusca > Bivalvia > Adapedonta > Hiatellidae > Cyrtodaria > Cyrtodaria siliqua. The sequence goes on from JAWPHD010006854.1 coordinate 21,336, forward strand.
ACCTTGTGTACACTCTAGAAGCCGTATTTCTGACCCAATCTTGATGAAACTTTGTCAAAATGTTTGTCTTAATTATATCTTGGTCAAGTTCAAAAATGGGTCACATGGTGTTAAAAACTAGGTCACTAGGTCAAACTTTGGAAAACCCGTGTGTACACTCTAGAGGTCATATTTGTTACCCAATCTTGATGAAATTTTGTCAAATTGTTTATCTTAATTATATCTTGATCAAGTTCGGAAATGGGTCACATGAAGTTAAAAACTAGGTCACTAGGTCAAATATTGGAAAAACCTTGTGTACACTCTAGAGGCCATATTTTTGACCCGAGCTTGATGCAGCTTTGTCAGAATGTTTATCTTAATTATATCTTGGTCAAGTTTGAAAATGGGTCACATGGAGTTAAAAACTAGGTCACTAGGTCAAATATTGGAAAAACCTTGTGTACACTCTTTGTCAAAATGTTTGTCTTAATTATATCTTGGTCAAGTTCAAAAATGGGTCACATGGTTTAAAAACTAGGTCACTAGGTCAAACTTTGGAAAAACCGTGTGTACACTCTAGAGGCCATATTTTTGACCCGATCTTGATGCAATTTTGTCAGAATATTTGTCTCAATTATAGCTTGCTAAAGTTCGAAAATGGGTCACACAGGGTCAAAAACTAGGTCACTAGTACACTCTAGAGGCCATATTTCTGACCCGATCTTGATGAAACTTTGTCAGAATGTTTATCTTAATTATATCTTGGTCAAGTTTGAAAATGGGTCACATGGAGTTAAAAACTAGGTCACTAGGTCAAATATTGGAAAAACCTTGTGTACACTCTTTGTCAAAATGTTTGTCTTAATTATATCTTGGTCAAGTTCAAAAATGGGTCACATGGTTTAAAAACTAGGTCACTAGGTCAAACTTTGGAAAAACCGTGTGTACACTCTAGAGGCCATATTTTTGACCCGATCTTGATGCAATTTTGTCAGAATATTTGTCTCAATTATAGCTTGCTAAAGTTCGAAAATGGGTCACACAGGGTCAAAAACTAGGTCACTAGTACACTCTAGAGGCCATATTTCTGACCCGATCTTGATGAAACTTTGTCGAAATGTTGTCTTAATTATATTTTGGTCAAGTTCGAAAATGGGTCCCATGGGTTCAAAAACTAGGTCACTAGGTCAAATACTTGAAAAACCTTGTGTACACTCTAGACACCATGTAGTACGACTCGATTCATCAATGGTATAACAGCCAGTAGAGCGTTCACAGGCCCTCTTGGGCCTCTTGTTATTAATATTAACAGACAAACTGTGATTCCGACACGTATGTGCATACATGGTTGCTACACGTGGTCACATTAGCATATGCACGGTTCAACTTCATCTGTATTTCGTAATAAACAATGAGTTAACAACTTCATGTCGGTTGTTATTTAATCAAATATAATCACACATGACACTAATTACAACTACAGCTCCCTGTTTTCCCTAGTGCACCGTGTTATGCCAAATAAACAAATCAAAGACTGTGATCGAATTACTTCTGTCCATTCGTGTTGTACCGAATATGGGTAATGGTCACGCCCGATCGGGGGTAGTATCATTTTCAAACCCTTGTCGGCATATTGTCACCTTTTGAAGTGCGGTACCAAATATAATCAAATATATGTCGGCATATTGTTTCCTGTTGAAATCTGGGATGGAAAAAACATATAGGGCCCTGATAAAGTGGGTGCTAAATCGGTGTTGTGAGACAATGATTAAGATTTAGTGCGAAAAGTAAATGTAGGAATTCAAAAAAAATGTTATTGTAAAACAATCATGGATACATGCATACAGGTAAGTGAGTATCATACTATCTCTACGAATATCTTTTGATATACCGCAGAGTAATCAGGGAACCAGCTTATTCACCATTCGTCGGATAAATCTATAATTAGCAAGGGGCATATAGGCAGTTTCTATATCCAGAGTATTTATATCCATGATAAACACTTCATATGTACTCGACTCTTTTATATTTTGTATTTTACTTAAAGTTCACTGGCCACGTTTTGTTCCATTACTAGCCATATCTTTGTATTGGTCAGTTACTTGACAATAGGTGTGGACTATCCACCTGAGATCATTTCATTTTCCCCGCTCACCGCTGTCGATATATCATATATATATATATGCATACAATTTCGGAGTGGAATAAAAATGTGGCTTGAACTTTCAGGAAATGTTTAAAATTTTAATTACTTCGTTATAGAAAACACAGATCGAATGGCCTCTGGTCTTATGTATAATATGCTCTTATTTTTTTAATTTTATTTTTTACCAGATATTTTAAGTTAGTACCGTATAAGTCTTTTACACATTTGAAGTAATTGTTTTACATACTGTAATAAATATTAAATGTAAGTATTATACTAGTTTATATATTAAATGTAAATACTTATTCATCTAGAGATAGTACATATAATCAGTTGTTGTATTATATATTAACTCTGACTGAACAAAACCGTCCAGCTGCACATTTGATGATGGAATTTTTATAATGTATATACATTTATAGTGTAGATATAATGAGATTATTGATTTGAAATATATGTGTTTTAAGTGTCTCATAGGTCGTTATTACGGCCGGGTATAAAAGTTTGTTTGTGTAATATTTGCATATGTTTGTAACTTTTATATGTGACACTATAATAAACTATTAAAGTCTAAGTCTAAAGTCTATATACGAATCTCTAAACGGGTGTTTTTTTGGCGTGAATCTATAATTCCTACTTAACAGTTAATTAGTTTCACTCAGTATCCTTATATATCTATAATTCCTACTTAGCAGTTAATTAGTTTTACTCAGTATCGTTTTTGATTGGCAACATCAAAGCTGGTTAAGTTGTGAATGCTTAAGTTTTATGGTGATTAGGTCATCACTGTGGGTAAAGTTGAGTTTGTAGATATCAACACGCTAGTTTGTAGACAGACATATGATAGTTTGTAGATGTGAAAATCCATATTTGCAAATAATCGCGATTTTACAAACTAGTTCTCGATGACACGTTTACGACGTGGATTTTATCAGGCGGTTTATACGACAGTAACGTGTATATATATACCGAAAGGAAAAAGAAACCCATAATGAGTATTTCCGCTATATATTGTATGTTTAATATGCTACTGCTAATTGAATAGTACAGAGCGACTTTCAGAAAGAAGGTTTAAACAGCACCGAACACACCAATGGTTACCCATTTAAAGTTGCATTATCGACAGAATGCGCATTTAGCTCAAGTTGTTCTTTCTGTAATTAGTTGTAGCCCCTGTTTGTACAAAACACGTATATATCTGGAATATTACGTGGAATTAGGTGTATAGAATAGTGTAGTATAGGCAATTTTTAGCTCTACTGGCCAAGGGCGTTGTGTGTGTTGTCCGTCTTCCGTCGTCCGTTAACTTTTTTTGTGTACACTCTAGAGGCCACATTTCTGATGCAATCATCATGAAACTTTGTCAGAATGTTTGTCACAATGAAATCTCGGTCAAGTTCAAAAATGGGTCATGTGGCATCAAAAACTAGGTCACTAGGTCAAATACTTGAAAAAACTCATATTTGTTACCCAATCTTGATGAAACTTTGTCAAATTGTTTATCTTAATTATATCTTGATCAAGTTCGGAAATGGGTCACATGAAGTTAAAAACTAGGTCACTAGGTCAAATATTGGAAAAACCTTGTGTACACTCTAGAGGCCATATTTTTGACCCGAGCTTGATGCAACTTTGTCAGAATGTTTGTCTTAATTATATCTTGGTCAAGTTTGAAAATGGGTCACATGGGGTTAAAAACTAGGTCACTAGGTCAAATACTTGAAAAACCTTGTGTACACTCTAGAAGCCGTATTTTTGACCCAATTTTGATGAAACTTTGTCAAAATGTTTGTCTTAATTATATCTTGGTCAAGTTCAAAAATGGGTCACATGGTTTTAAAAACTAGGTCACTAGGTCAAACTTTGGAAAAACCGTGTGTACACTCTAGAGGCCATATTTTTGACCCGATCTTGATGCAATTTTGTCAGAATATTTGTCTCAATTATAGCTTGCTAAAGTTCGAAAATGGGTCACACAGGGTCAAAAACTAGATCACTAGGTCAAATACTTATAAAACCTTGTGTACACTCTAGAGGCCATACTTCTGACCCGATCTTGATGAAACTTTGTCGAAATGTTGTCTTAATTATGTTTTGGTCAAGTTCGAAAATGGGTCCCATGCAGTCAAAAACTAGGTCACTAGGTCAAATACTTGAAAAACCTTGTGTACACTCTAGACGCCATTTTTTTTTTTCATTCGATCTTTACCAAACTTTACCAGATTGTTAATGTCAATAACAGCTCGGTAAAGTTTGTTTTTTTTAAAAAAAAAAAATATTATCTCTACTGGCCAAGTTCGAAAACCAGCCAGATCGGACCAGTAACGGCGGAGTTATGGCTCTTGATTTAGTTAAAAATGCTATATTCTGCCTCTTTAAGACGATAGTCACTCGCTTCATTGATGTTATAAGAGCCATATTAGCCAGTAGAGCGTCCACAGGCCCTCTTGGGCCTCTTGTTTGATTATGCGTTTCTTTTTCCTTTCAATATATCTGCCTTATATGCTATCAAAATACATTTGTTGGATCAAACCAATTGTATTTTAATTTGTTTTTGATAGATGTTAACCTTAACACCAAATGTTAAAGCCAAAATGTATATTTTGTCTGGTTTGGTTTGTAGATGTTAACATTTATCAAATCGAGTGTTTGTTGAAGGTAAGCTCTATTTTTTCTATGTAGGGGCGTTGGTTTGTTTTAGCTTGGAGCCTTTAACTTATAATGTAAATATTGCCATTTAGCTCACCTATTCGTTATGATCAAAACCGTCCTGTGTAGTGGGAAATCTGGCGAACATCGAATTTCTACTAGAAACCTAAGATCACCAGATTACAGCGCAATAAAAATAGCACAAGACTAAATGGGCAAAAGATCCGTATATTGACAAAATATTGATAAATATGTAAGCGTTGGTAAACATTAAGCGATATTAACTTAAGTTTAAGTAATACGCTGTTTTTGAAAGGATTTGATCCTGTACAAATTAATGCGCATATGTCTTCGAAAGAGGGGGATGATAGATAGATAAACAAGCGTCTACATGAGGTTGTGGGTAAAAACCGTACCGTACATTCTGAAATATAACGAAAATAGCAGGTGCGTAGTACGGAAATACCGAAAGTAGCAATGAATAGCTTAGTAACGTGTATTATCAGTGTATGGAGGATGTATATATATATTAACTTTATTCAGCATTAAACATTCAGTACAACGTTTATAGCCTACACACAATACACATTCAATACAGTGAGAACATCAAAAACATGGCATACAAAATCTACATTGAAGTTTACAGAGAAGCGTTGTAGCTTTTTTTTTTCTTTTTTTTTTTCGGCAAGCGATAATGTTTATTAAATAACGTAATAAAAGTTCAAATTGGTAATTAAAAGGTGTGACAAGCACTTAGACAGATTTTAAGTGGCATTCGCAAATCTTAACACAGCACAATACACAATGAGTTCGAAAAACGATATTTTTTTAACCAAATTACCACTTTTTTCCTCGAGTGACATTAATTCAGTATCAAATTTATGCTGTTAATTATTCTCTATTTATCTATTGTTTTTACTATAGTATTAAGAGTATAAGGGGTAATTATTCAGAAGTATGTTATTACTGTAGTTACCATTATATGAATTACGTGAATGTATCATTACTACTAATGGAACTATATGTAAAAAAAACGTTTAATTACTTGCTTGTCCTCTACTAAGTTTGTTCAAATGGTGACCCTGGGGTTAAATTTGTCCCCGCCCCGGGGGTCACAGTTTTACATAGACTTGTATATAAATTATTTTTTTAAAAATCTTCTTCTCGGAAACTGCAAGAGCCAGAGGTTTGATATTTTGCATTTACTATAAGCTTATGGTCCTTTACCAAGTTTGTTCAAATGGTGACCCTCGGGTCATATTTGGCCCCGCCCCAAGGGTCACATGTTTTACATAGAGATGTATAGGGAAAAACTTAAAAAATCTTCTTCTCTGGAACTGCAAGAGCCAGAGGTTTAATAGTTTGCATTTGCTATAAGCTTATGGTCCTCTACCAAGTTTGTTCAAATGGTGACCCTGGTGTCAAACTTGGCCTCGCCCCAGGGGTCACAGTTTTATATAGACATATATATAGGAAAAAAACAATCTTCTCTGAAACTGCAAGAGCCAGAGGTTTAATATTTTGCATTTACTATAAGATTATGGTCCTCGACCAAGTTTGTTCAAATGGTGACCCAGGGGTAAAATTTGACCCCACTCCGAGGGTCACAGTTTTACATAGACGTATATAGGAAACACAATAAAGTCTTCTCTGGAACTACAAGAGCCAGAGGTTTAATATTTTGCATTTACTATACTCTTATGGTCCTTTACCAAGTTTGTTCATATGGTGACCCTGGATTCACATTTGACCCCGCCCCAGGGGTCACGTTTTACATAGACTTGTATAGGGAAAAACTTAAAAAATCTTCTTCTCTAAAACCACAAGGCACACAGCTCTTATATATTACATGTAGCCCTGGGGTCACATTTGGCTCTGCCCAATGTGTTGCTCTCTAGAACCTTCATTTTGCATTTGATCTTTACCAAACTTTGTCAGGGTCTTAAACTGTCTATATCAATGTTGTTATACACAACAGAGCCCACATTTCTTGAACAATCTTAACCAAACTTGCGGAGATTGTATATGACCATTAGATTTCGAAGAAGTTCGATAATGTGCCAGTACTCAGGTGATCGCTTTAGGGCCATCTTGGCCCTCTTGTAATGGTTCAAATTTACTCAGGTGAGCGATATAGGGCCATCATGGCCCTCTTGTTTTGTATTTGGTCCTGTAACACTTTATACATGAGTGAATTTGGGGATTTAATTATTTTAAACTAATAATTTATAATTCGTTCTTTACTTAAAGCTACAGACCCTCTATATAAATCGATTTCTTCTTTGTAGGCGTGTCTTTATTTGTAACTTCATGTTCACCAGCTCATGTCGAAATCGGGTATTTAAGCGAGCAAATATAACGTAGAACATCATTTATTGTATAGACATCGACCAGTGCACATCGTACCTGTACACAGGTAACATTATGATTTACAGAAGAAAAAAGATTTGTCACTTTCGGGACTCGAACACACGACCTTCTGATTTCAAGTCAGGTACTCTACCACTGAGCTATAACGCTGCTTGAAAAAATGGTATACAAACTACAATTTATTATGAGGCAAAATAACTTAACATATTTTTGAACGCAACTCAAGATGAATCCATAAATATATAGACCATCTTGTCGGACGTGTAAATTAGCATTGCCTGGTGTAAATACTATATGTTATCAATATGAAACCAACATTCCGCCTCAAAACAACCACATATCGACTTGTTATTTAGCGCATGATGAGTTTGTTTGTGTGTTAGTTATTACGCAATGCCTATTTAGTGTTAATAATGCTAGAACAAACCAATAAATAGCCTTGGTCTAGTGGTTAAATGTACGGCCTTTCAAAACTTCAAAAAGCGCAACGGCTGTGGTTCAAATCCCGTTCCGGGCAAGTACTTTTTTTATCACATATATTCTGAAGCTGTATATTTATCGATGTTACCTGTACGAAGGCTAATTAAAAATGTGATATGTTACGCATCGATTTCTGCCTTATATACCGACTTTTGGGGTGTTCGTCGATTTGAAACTATTTCACACGTGACTCATTCATATTCATGAGTTATTACCAGTTAATATAGAGGGTCTGTAGCTTTAAGATGTCTAATGTTACTCTACTGAGTTCACCGTATACAGTTGCATTGTGGTTTGTGATCTTACGTTGAGGATTTGTTTTAAAAATGTAATATGTACTTTTTCTATATCTGGTGCCTTATGAAAGCCCCATACTTCTGAACCATAATTTAAAATTGGAAGAATCATTGAATCAAACATCTTTAACTTTTCGCTTACATCAAAAAGTGAATTAAGCGAAAATAAAGCTTTCATTGCTTGTTCATTAACATGATTAAGCGATGTGGAAGTTTATATTAGCTGGATTTTATAATGGATAATTCGACAATAAAACGCATTTAAAAACATATTTAACTGATGAAACAAATGTGATAACCTGTTTAAAATTACATATTAAATGTTTTAATTTTACAAAATGCAAACTTTTGAAGCCGAAATTAAGATTTTATTTCATACCCCAGCCAACCTCGTTTTTGCTTCTTGGAGAAGTGGTTGGATGGGGTATGAAAGTTAATACTCGGACCACGTAATGTCAAAGATGTTTGTGCTTGAAACATCTTCCCATTTGATAAGAATGTTACACCTAGATATGTGAATGTTTTAGTATTGTTTAATTCAACGTTATTGTAGTAAAAACATATATTTTCCATTCTAGTTCCCTGTTTAAAGACCATTGCAACGGTTTTACTAGTATTGACAGTAATATTCCACTTGAAACAATAAGTTCACAGACATCTCTTTATCAAACCATACAATTATTTTCACCAAAGACTACATATATTTTTTTTATACTTAACCTAATGCAATGAAGTTTGTTTTGTTTTAACCATATCGCCACCGAAAACGTAGAAATCTTATTGTTCAGACATTCAATGGGCGATAACTCTATCATGCATGATTGAATCTGATCGGTTTTCGAAAGGAAACGAGCTCAGATGTATGCGTATATCTGTGACATTTACATTTTACAATTATTCCCCTTTGACACTTACACAATTTAAACATTTCAACATAACTTAACTATTTATCCCCCGCCGATTAAAATTGCCGTTGTCCGTATGTCCTTCCGTCCGTCCGTCTGTCTGTCCGGTCCCATAACTTTATTAATGCGTCATTGGATTTCAATAATATTTTCCACAAATGTTCACCACCTTAGCAGGCAAACCCGTATTTTTCGGAATTTGATTTTGATCATTTGCTTATTCCTTGGTTCATATTCTGTCCGGTGGTTAATGGATTTTGTTAAGTTAAACCTTTTCCTTACACACATTATATTCCATTCAAATGTATAAACTAAAACAATTAAGGGTCACATCTATATTAATTGTTTGTGTTTGTTTTCCAAAGTATGAATGGCAAAAGTGATAACGTTCAGAGTTCATGGTTATGCATGGATATATCAACGTATATTTTAGAGGAACATCTTCAATAATATATTGGTATTTAAATACAGTAAAATTATATTTCATAAAAATACTTAACTGATTATATCTTTGTTATAAAATTGTTTGATGAAATAAAACTCGGTGAAGATTTCTTGGAATTATTAGCATTCGTTTTGACCTGATCAGTTTCAATTTTCATTTCTTGCAAAGTTGCAATTGCATCGTCAAATCGATCTCATATTTCCATCAATGTTTGTTTTTTTCGTAACCAAAACAGTTCACATCACCAAATATTTCGCCACAGTTTAATTTCTTAAGGTCAACAAGTGTATCTGATGTTGAATCGTTCACAGTTTTTGAAATTGTTTCGAGAAGTGGTGTAATTATCCATGGACTTAAACAACTTGGCCTTGTTCGATATGTCATTCAAAATGTTTTTACTAGGAAATGCAAATTTTATTTTTGATAGGCTGGGACTGTAGTGTCCTCGAGTTATGATTCCAGTAAAATGACGTCCTTTAGTTTTCAAACCTGACATAAATAGAGAATATTATGTCAGTGCCTTTTACTGTCAAGTTTATTAGGCGAGGCTTAGAAAATGAAGAATGGTGAGGCTCAGCTGCCGAGCCATTCTTCGTTTTCGTGCCGAGCCTAATAAACTTGATAGTAAAAGGCACTGACATAATATTCTATTTATCATGTAGATTATCCAAATTTTCTGTATGAATTACTATTATTACCTATTTCTCAGAATGTTACGCTTATCGAGGACGCCGCCATGTTGTTTTTTGTTTATTTTATGACGTTTGACAACGTTACGTGCATGACATCAGATAATACGTACAATAAAAGCCGGGGGATTCCGCATTGATTTGCTTTATTGGCCAGTGCATATTAAAGCAACATTTATTAGGTCACCCCTTTATTAGGCAGAAAAGTGCATATCTGCATGATAAACCGTAATAATTTACCTTTAAACAACCGTTTCTCGGTTCTCAAAATAGCTTCACAATGCCATCATACCTCATTGCACGAGAGCTGACACAAAAAACAACGTAACCACGTTCAGAAACAATCTCAAGGCTGGGTTCTTTCCTGGAAATTAAAATAAGTTCCATTCCGACAATAAAAGAAATATATAAAGATCGGACAGGGAAAGTGTAAACCGTAGACCGTTTCCGTTTCAGACATATCAGCCAAACCCTGAATAACATCATTTGCAACTGCATGTGTTTTGTCAATAATATGTGCAATACATATGTCATCATCTGTATGAATTTGTTTTTTTTATTTTATTTTAAATATGTTTCCGCTGTTGTATTATCAAGGTCAATGACATGTTTTATTGGACACTCGGTTACAGCAGAGTTCGCTTTTCTCATTGGAGGAACACATATGTCCTGTTCAAATTCAATAACCTTTATGGATTCATAATGGAATAACTGGCCTTGCATATCTGACGATTGTATCAAGAAACAAATTGAAAGCTGTGACAGGTATTTGGTGTTAGAGACTTTCCTTTTGAAGCTTAAATTTGGATTTCCATATGTATGACTTTGTGGTGTACGATACGATACTGTCAATGGTTTCTATTTCTTCTGTGCAGTGAAAAAAATAAATAATCTAATAATGAATATATTATGAGAAAGTAAGAAAAGTTACAGTTTTAAAAAATCCACAAAATCATCGAAAAAAAACTAGCGCTTATAAAAAACATACCATCGACAAACTAGTGCCTAACTTCAACAAACCAGCGCATATACATCTACAAACTAGTGCGTAACTTCAACAAACCAGCACATATACATCTACAAACTTGTCTAGATTTCAATGAAGTGAGCATTTAAGACAAAAAATAAATATTTCGCCACATACTACTACTACAGTTTATCGTTTCACAAAACCAGTGTAAACGATACAGCATATAGACACATATATTTCAAAGAAATGTAATAACACCCTGTACCGTATATTTTTCGCCTTGACTAATTTATTAAATGGAATAAACATATAAAACATATAGCAACATGTCGCCAAAGTTATCAGAGTTAAAGCCGTGAAGAAAATGTAACTTAACTTAAGAAACAATTGAATATCGTAAACATACCTTTTCAATGTCAATTCAATCGCGTGATGCAACTGAACCTGTCTACACACCAGCGTGTTGATATACAAACTCAAACTCGATTCGCACTTTACCTACAGTGGTCATTGTAAAAGTATATATACATACATATAATCCCCCCACCTCCACCACCACCACTTCCCCCTCACCCCCCCCCCCCCGCTCATTTTCGCCACTTTCGTCAGGGTTGGGGTGGGTTGGTTTGGTAATGCGCTCATTTTGTGTGTATTTGAATGCCTACTACACTCGTTTACTACTACACTCGTTTACTACTACACTCGTTTACTCGTTTATTTTGGCGAAAAGCATACATTCCTAACCGAGAAAAGTCTAGGTTACACGACTTCTTGTCGTCTGATCTATAAGTTGTGTCTAAGTACTTCTTGATCATTTATTTTTACTAATGTTAGTTTGTGTACTTAAGAATAGTAATCACTATGCAGTTAAAATTAGCTGAATGTTTCAAAATAAGCTTAATTTAAAAACATGGATATACTCCGTATTATTTCCACGTTGTAATATTCGCATATTTCATACATTCAGCTAATTTTAACTGCATCGTGCAGATAAAAAGACGTGTCCAAAGATACACGCGACTTTGTAGTCCATTGACTTCCCATCGAAATCATTTGAGATAGTTTGTATTACCAGAATTACATGTATACATCGTATACATGTGTGTGTAATGTATACATGTGTGTGTAATGCGTGTAATGGTGAGGTAATTTAATAATTTAATAATATTTTAGTTATGCTTGTATACAATTTCGTAGTATTTCAGTGAATATAAAACGAATTTCACCGGTAATGGCAATATTGTCACTTCTTACAAGACACTGTATCGGATTAAATGGAGCCTTTCTCCAGTAAAGGATTATTTTAACAGTCGGTGGCAATCTTCTTAAAATTATTTCGACTGATGGGAGTAATTGTCTGGATGTCAATGTCTGATACGTCTATTTTTTCAGCCATTTTTGAGTACAAAAGAACGGTGATTTATTGCCTTGGGATTCTTCCTCTAGTTCTTCCTCTAGTTCTTCCTCTCTATTTCTTCCTCTAGCACTTCCTTTGACCCTTTAAAAAACATTGTAATGATGTATTGAAATATTTTCATGGCAAGACTGTATCAGTACATTGTTATATTTGAATATTAAATATCCAAATATGTCCCATACTAGTATAAACAATATAATGAATATTAAATATCCAAATATGTCCCATACTAGTATAAACAATATAATGAATATTAAATATCCAAATATGTCCCATACTAGTATAAACAATATAATGAATATTAAATATCCAAATATGTCCCATACTAGTATAAACAATATAATGAATATTAAATATCCAAATATGTCCCATACTAGTATAAACAATATAATGAATTTTAAATATCCAAATTTGTCCCCTACTAGTATAAACAATATAATGAATATTAAATATCCAAATTTGTCCCCTACTAGTATAAACAATATAATGAATATTAAATATCCAAATTTGTCCCCTACTAGTATAAACAATATAATGAATTTTAAATATCCAAATTTGTCCCCTACTAGTATAAACAATATAATGAATATTAAATATCCAAATATGTCCCATAACAGTATAAACAATATAATAACAACTTGGAACAAATAACTCGAAATAAATGCTTTCTGTCCAAAAATATTAATTTCGTTGGAGTTTTAGTTTCGAGCTAGTGTGATTGGAACATCTGCTTCTTGTCTTAATGTTATCAATAAAGAGTGTACATCACCATGCTCATGTAGTACCACATTCGGAATCATTCTGGCCCTGTTTTTCCCCTGAAAAAAAGGCCATTTTCTGCCTTGTGAACACTCTAGCACCTTTTTCAAACAAGCTGTACGATTTTATTTAATTTCTTGAATAGAATCCTGACTACATCGCCTTAATTTGGCTACAGTGAATGTAAATGTAGTTCTAGCCGCTTGAAGCATTAGCAATGTAGTAATGTAGGCAATGTGAACCTACTATTTAATGTGCGGCTCTTATGATGAAATGTTTTCGATTTTTAAGCAAAGTGTAGACATGATTGTAGAAGAGGTAATGACCAACCGATATCTAAGCGCTTCCTTCACACGTGTATCTGTCGATACTAATGAATGTGTCAGAGAACTCATTTCCTTACATCACTTTCCCTAGCTGAGTTTAGGAATGGTTAACGACATTGTCAGGCTTGTTTAGTACAACTGCTGTGTATGTAAATGACAGTGAGTGGGTTATTAAAGATGAATGGCCACCCTTTTTGTAGTATTACCAATTAACAAATTTAACTCTTAAACAGCATATGAACTCTTGATAGTCCCGGAGAGAAACATATATTTAAAACCGCTTTTAAGTTGTATGTAAAAATAATTACAATTTGCATGACGTAGCTACTACTTTTACCACTGCGTGACTGCACGGGGAAATGAGGTAAATCTGAATTGTATAGCTGCACAATTATGCCAGATAATTTATAAATACATTTAACTGTGGATTCCTTTACCTGTTCAAAGTTTTCTACGTCATCAAATAAAATCTTATTCTCGCTTTTCTCAGATATTGCAATGTGTGAGTTGTAAATATATATTGTTGTGTAGATTTAAATGAACAATAACATGTTCATGAAACAAAACACGGCCGGAGAATTTTAAGTCAAGCCGTCACAATACGTTTCAGTAAATTTTACTTAAACGGCTGATGCTGCTGAAGCTACCGTTGACCGATATAAGTGACACGCACGTACGCATACGCACACACACACGCACGCATACACACACGCCCACACACGCATGGACAAATAATAAATGGAATATTCGAACATTTAAATATATCTGATAAACGAGATATGCTATGATACAACGTAACATTTCTTAAGTGTACCAGTAAACACCAGTGTCAACAATACAGCCCATTTAAACTTAAGTACGGTGACATTTTGTTTCAACTTAATTTGCATTCAGTTATTATAGAACGAGTTGCGTATTTGTTCATTCCTATGTTAACAAATAATATAATTACAGTTCTTGTTTTATTTACTGTAAACGGTAATACAATAGCGTTATTGTTTTATTCGATATAAAACTATTCTCGACTTTATAAACCAGGTTCATCAACACAATACTAAACCAAAGTCGGCATGCTTCTTATCGGAATGAAATAGAAAACAACGTATTTACTTTATGAAGCAACTGGGGTTATGAAGAATTTCAAGTTCTGAAACGTCGATGGCATGTTGAAAATTATTTTAACAGACTACTGATTGACAGGTTTTGTGTTGTTTTAATTACACCCTAACGAGAGGTTATATTTGCCATAATCAGTAATTTGTCGCAAAATTGTAGGACAAGAAACATCAGTAATTGTGTTAACTGGAGCACTTGAGTTTTAATTCAACTATGTTGCCTGTTGCCAAGTTGTATCACGAATTGGTAACAGTTTCCAAAATCAAATACATTTAAATTGTCGATCAAAATACTGACTTGCCCCATGTGGTTCCGGGGGCCCCGTTTGGTTACGGAGCAAAGAATAGGGGCCATTGCAGATCCCGTTGGAGGGGAAGGCAGAGGGGTAGAACCCCCCCCCCCCCCACCCTTCCACCAAATTCATGTTCATTTTATCATTTTTTGTTCATGCTCATTAAAGGACCCTGCATTGTTTCAAGTGCCATCTCGCTCATATCACTAGAGCAGTGGCAGAAAAACTATAACGTCGCTCCAGCGTAAATGGAGTGTCTACAATAGAATTTGCAGCAACTCTGCACTTCAGTGTGAGAAGGTTCTAAGCCCGTTCTCCATATTTTATCTCGATGTACATGCGGGATGAGTCTGGCATGTTCATTCCTGTTAGGCGCCATATAACCTTGCTGAACAGGCACTATGTGAAATAATCAGCATAAATCGTATTGCACGGCTTAGTTTGATTTGTTAACATAATATCACAACTAGCGGAATGGTGATATCAGAGAGATACAGACATATAATTAATTTGAGCCCAACCTGATCTGATGAAAAAGATTCCATTTAATAAGTCTGGCAGTGAGTTCAATACCGCCAATGTTCGTTGTCAATCAAATATTAGGCCCTCATTGTTTTGTTGACTTTTGTCTAAACTGTAAATAGACTTGAGACGATATAGAATCATGATTGGTGTTCCTTCGAGACGATATAGAATTATGATTGGTGTTCCTTCGACTACAAACGACAACTATCATAACGGGCTTCTTTTTCAAATGTCAGAAACAAACAAGAAGTTGTTTTATCATGCAGATATGCACTTTTCTGCCTAATAAAGGGGTGACCTATTAAATTTTGCTTTAATTAGGCACTGACCATTAAAGCAAATCAATGCGGAATCCGTCGGCGTTTATTGTACGTAACGTTATCTGACGTCATGTACGTAACGTTGCCTGACGTCATAAAAGAAACAAAAAACAAGAACATGGCGACGTCCTCGATAAGCGTACCATTCTGAGAAATAGGTAATAATAGTAATTCACACAGAAAATATGGATAATCTACATGATAAATAGAATATTATGTCAGTGCCTTTTACTATCAAGTTTATTAGGCTCGGCACGAAAACGAAGAATGGCCATTTTTTGTTTTCTAAGCCTCGCCTAATAAACTTGATAGTAAAAGGCACTGACATAATATTCTCTATATAGCTTGAAAGCATCCTATGATGTATACAGCAAAAGCTAATCAAGTAGAGCTTCCGGACCAAACTATTCACTAACAATAATTATGTCGGACGTTTCGTTGAGCCTATTCTTTTGCAAATGGACATTGAATGTGCGACTGAGACATAGTGTCATAGTTGTATTATCTGGATCAACAACAGTAACATGTTCCTACTAAAAGGATGTGAATGGTAATGACCTTGACATACTTACACACTTAAATAATGCCTTTTAATATGACCGTTGGGACATATTATATCCGTCCGTCGGATAAGTTTTACCTGAGATCTGATTGTGGCTAATAACTTTCAAAGTTTAAGGTCAACAATAATGAAACCTTGTACACATGGACATGGGAGAAGCAAAGATCTCCATGTCCACCGCCATATGCATGCCGTCTTCGGGATGGTTACAATTATGTACTATTGATTTTATGAATATTGAGCTGCTCAACCCGGGGCTAGAGGGCGTGAGCGGTAGCTAGCATATTTCACTACCGTTCATGAACAGTTTCAATCAAACCGAGACTACTATATTTCGTATGTGCCGTGTTCGGCCATTTCCAAAGGTCCACTCACTTACTGTTTTTTTAAGCATGATCCATTTTATTCACCCGAGAAAAACCCATAACTCTCTGTTAATATTTGTTTAACTATTCCCCTTCGAAAAAAGTTTAACCGTTAACATAACCTTGCCTTTTACAAGTGCTGTGGCTTATAACTTTCAAAGTATTAGGTGTATAGCAATACAACTTGGCAAATATCTTCAGCATGATCCAGTGAATACACCTGCTAACGATTTATAGCTCTTTGATTCATTTTATTAGCTCGACTGATTAGAGATCAGCAGAGTTTATGCCGTGGTGCGGCGTCCGTCGTCCGTCCGTCTGTCCGTCTGTCTGTCCGTCCGTAAACTTTTATTTGTAGCGACTTCTCCATCTGAAACTACTGGATGGATATTCATGAAACTTTACAGAAATGTTGCCCATGACGTCTAGTTGATCCTAGCAAAAATGCATGTTGATGCGAAATCCAAGATGGCCACCAAAGCTAAAAATAGATTTTTAAAATACAAGTTTGTAGCGACTACTTCTTGAAACTATAAGTGATATTGATATGGGATTTTTTCTAAAATGATCAGCATGACATGATGTTGGTCCTTGTCAAAAATCGTTTTGATTCGACGTTAAACATGGCTGCCAGTGGCCATCTTTGTTTACATAGAGTTATATAGTAAAAACTTGTAGCGACTACTCCTCTGAAACTACTTGACGGATGTCCATGAAACTGCACAGGAATGTTGCTCTTGATGTCTAGTTGATCCTAGAAAAATTTCAGACTGGCCGGAAATTCAAGATGGCCGCCACGGCTAAAAATAGATTTAAAATAAATAAATTTGTAGCGACTACTTCTTGAAAACTGTAAGTGATATTGATATGGGACGTTTTCTAAAATGATCAGCATGACATGGTGTTGATCCTTGTGGACATTTATTTCAATGCGACTTTAAACATTGTTTACTTTGTTTACATAGATTTATATAGTAAAAAATTGTAGCGACTACTCCTCTGAAACTACTGGATGGGTATTCATGAAACTTTACAGAAATGTTGCCCATGAAGTCTAGTTGATCCTAGCAAAAATTCATGTAGATGCAAAACCCAAGATGGCCGCCAAAGCTGAAAATAGATTTTTAAAATACAAGTTTGTAGCGACTACTCCTTGAAAACTATAAGTGATATTGATATTGGACTTTTTCTAAAATGATCAGCATGACATAGTGTTGGTCCTTGTCAAAAATCGTTTTGATTCCATGTTAAACATGGCTGTCAGCGGCCATCTTTGTTTACATAGAGCTATATACTGAAAACTTGTAGCGACTACTCCTCTGAAACTACTTGACGGATTTTCATTAATCTTCACAGGAATGTTGCTCTTGATGTCTATTTGATCCTATCAAAATTTCAGGTCGGCCGGAAATTCAAGATGGCCGCCACGGCTAAAAATAGATTTAAAAAAAATTAGTTTGTAGCGACTACTTCTTGAAAACTATAAGAGATATTGATATGGGACTTTTTCTAAAATGATCAGCATGACATGATGGTTATCCGAATCGGACATTATTTTGATTCGACGTTAAACATGGCTGCCAGTGGCCATCGTTGTTTACATAGAGTTACATAATGAAAACTTGTAGCGACTACTTCTCTGAAACTACTTGACGGATTTTCATGAAACTTCACAGGAATGTTGCTCTTGATGTCTAATTGATCCTAGCAAAATTTTAGATCGGCCAGAAATTCAAGATGGCCGCCACAGCTAAAAATAGATTTTCAAAAAATAAGTTTGTAACGACTACTTCTTGAAAACTATAAGTGATATTGATATGGGACTTTTTCTAAAATGATCAGCATGACATGATGGTTATTCGAGTCGAACATTATTTTGATTCGACGTTAAACATGGCTGCCAGTGGCCATCTTTGTTTACATAGAGTTATATAATGAAACCTTGTAGCGACTACTCCTGTGAAACTACTTGACAGATGTTCATGAAACTTCACACGAATGTTGCTCTTGATGTCTAATTGATCTTAGCAAAATTTTAGGTCGGCTGGAAATTCAAGATGGCCGCCATGGCTAAAAATAGTTTTTTAAAAAATAAGTTTGTAGCGACTACTTCTTGAAAACTATAAGAGATATTGATATGGGTCTTTTTCTAAAATGATCAGCATGACATGATGGTTATCCAAGTCGAACATTATTTTGATTCAATGTTAAACATGGCTGTCAGTGGCCATCTTTGTTTACATAGAGTTATATAATGAAAACTTGTAGCGGCAACTACTGTGAGACCACTAGACGGATTTTCATGAAACTTCACAGCAATGTTGCTCTTGATGTCTAGTTGATCCTAGCAAAATTTCAGGTCAGCCGGAAATTCAAGATGGCCGCCACGGCTAAAAATAGATTTTCAAAAAACAAGTTTGTAGCGACTACTTCCTGAAATCAGAATCAATCAGTAGAGCTTCAAGGTCATTGACCTCTTGTTTAAAAAAAGTTTGTAGCGACTACTTCTTGAAAACTGTAAGTGATATTGATATGGGACTTTTTCTAAAATGATCAGTATGACATGATGTTGATGCTTGTCGAAAATTATTTTGATTCGACATTAAACATGGGCGCCAGTGGCCATCTATGTTTACATAGAGTTTGTATAGTAAAAATGTGTAGCGACTACTCCTCTGAAACTACTTGACGGATTTTCATGAAACTTCACAGGAATGTTGCTCTTGACTTGATGTCTAGTTGATACTAGCACAATTTCAGGTCTGCCGGAAATTCAAGATGGCCACCACGGCAAAACATAGATTTTTTAAAACAAGTTTGTAGCGACTACTTCTTGAAAACTGTAAGTGATAATGATATTGGACTTTTTCTGAAATGATCAGCATGACAAGATGTTGATCCTTGTCGAAAATTACCTACAGTTATATAGTAAAAACTTCAACTTGAAGCGACTACTCCTCTGAAACTACTTGACAGATTTTTATGAAACTTCACTGGAATACTGATCTAGCTATCTAAATCTATAAGTAGAGCTTCAAGGTCATTGACCTCTTGTTTAATTATTGTATCTAAATCGAAACGGCGATTTCGTGGTCTGAAAATACAGTGACAATATTTATCAGTCTTGCACTTAGTTATCATTACCACCCTCTATCACGAGACATGTTATTACTGGTACTTAACAACGGGAACATAATATCAATAATGTAAATAGCAGAATGTATTCGCAAATGTTTGGCGTTTATGCGGTTTTGAACGCCAGTAGCGACAAGCAAATTTACCATAAAGTGCGAATCAATTCTTTAATGTATGCACGGTTACTTCAAAGCAGTGTTAGGTACATCATCTATCATGCTACAAGCGTGGAAGTTATATTGCAGGGAATACGTTGAACTGTAAAGACGATGATACATTGAGGGAGTTTACGATTGCACAATAACACGATTGACACCCTGGCGGCGAGTACGAATTTTCAGAGGCTTTCTGACGATGTGTCAAAAATACTCAGTTTAGTGAATAAAGAAAAGGTTTTGCCGTACTTTGCGACTTAATGCAGATGAAAACTGTTTTCTCGCTTTTCGATAAAAAAACCACAATATTCACCAAAAAAACAAGCACAAATATACTGTATTTAAAATTTATCTGCACATATTCGCATGTTTACTGTATTTTTACAAATGAAAAGAAAATAATTAAAAATACAGTTTAAGTAGAGGTGTATTAAGCAATTTAACTGTGTTTTATCGTGCTGTCCACAATGACGTCAGCATCGGTTTTCGACGTTATTAACCCAAACACCACATCCGACCGAATTCTGCCCGAGTATGGTAACAGCACACCATTACAGTTATAAAATCACCTAATCGTATAACTCTTAAGAAAATAATATCGGCAGATTCATCTAGGGTAAGTGTGAGGTTTGGTGCACCCTAGAACCAGGTTTAAATCCCCAGCGGCCTTTTTAGCCACTGACCGTTCCAAGGCTTGGGATGCAAAGGCTTCATAACCGCTGCTCCCTACCCTTTTGTCTTTGTGATGTCTTGACATGCGTTACATATTGATTACATATTGATTACATATTCACCTTTGTAGCACGACGTGCTAGAAGTACACATCAGCACTGAAATACAAGTGTTCACATGTAAAGGATGCGTGTACATTAGCGTGCATTACAACACAGATACACTTTTCACTGCTACAATGTGTAATTATAAGAGTGAAAAACTCATAGAAACTGTTCATTGCTACCTTACCATGTGCAATTATGAAAACCATATAAGTTTTAGCATTTTAGAGGTATGCATTTCAACGCAGTCACCCTCCTTGAGCGCATACAGCCTATGGCCCAGTGGATATCACAGTGGATTTGAAATCCGGAGAACCCGGGCTCAAGCCTAGCCGGCGCCACTGAGTTTCGTCGGTGTGTTATTTAGCAAGACATTTGTTCTCGTGAAGACCTAGTTTGTCTGATCGGGACGTGAACTGGGCGGTCCTGTGTATCGGAGTCTGTTCTTTAAGATAAAAGAGCTATAGCAATCTGTTTGTTATTAAGATTATGGCAGGTACCCGGATACCAAAGTATAGCTCCCCTCTCTCTGGGGCGGATCATTATAATGTGTTGGTAATCCGTTTAACAAGATCTAATTCATTCAGTTCTGTTTCTTTTAAAGTGCATCTTCAATAACTTCACACACAAAATCATTATCAGTAAAGGTAGAAGTCTACTTTTTATCAATGAGGGACAATTTATACAGTACATAGACCCTGTATGATAGTCTTTGTCATTGTCGCAACTACCCCCGTCATTGGCAATACACTTCCATTTGTTTTAGGTAACTGTCATTCAGATTGCACTATTTCAGCATGCACAAACAGAGGTTATGACTATAACAAAATGCAAGGAATATGTTAGGAAGGTGCTATTGTAAAAACTGTACCAATTCTAACAAATAGTTGCCATGGTTAGTAATTAGTACAGTCTATGTATTACCCTTATGCTTTTTCTTCGATGTTTTTCGTGCAAATGCATGTACTAGTTTCCAATTTCATATTCATACTTCTTTATTGTGATTTATGTGGGTTTGGTTTAAACTTATTTTATTTCCAATATTTATACAATCTGCGAAAATGTACATAATACAAAATGTGAAAAAGGATTGGAACGAAAGCAGTTGCTTATAGAGTTCCTTTTCTAGGTATCATTTAAATTACATATAACAATGGCGTATAAAACTGCACAGTGGAATGTTTTATAAGTGTTCAATGTAATATAGCTATACATCTAACAGTGATCAGTTATAGGGACAAAAACAAGTTTGAAAAAGAATAAGTAAAGCACAGCATTTGAAATGTGGGTTTGGTAATTCAAACTGGTGTTAAACATCGTTAAAATAGACATACATTGCAATTGAAGGCATTAAAATAGACATCAAATGGGATATTGTGTTTGCATGACTGTTGCTTCGTGTCGTTATGTGTAATACATATTCAAAATGTCTTAATCATAATAAGTATTGAATAACGCATACACCGAACAATGGACTTCTGAAAAGCGGAAAACACTCACATTTCCCTTATCTAGAATCCTTTGGACTGTTTGTGTCTTTTGTGCAATATATATATATCAGAAAATTAAAATAATAGTCATGTTGCAATTATTCTGAAAATACTTACACTTCCTGTTCGATGCGTATATCCACTTTTCAGGCTTGCTGAACTTATATATGCAAGCAATGGCCTGAACGTTGCATAGTACATACTTTCATTAATTCATAATATTATAATTAAATCATCGTAGAATAGTTGTGAATTACTGATTCTTACAATTTTATACATATAATGTAAAAAAAAAATGTATATATACAAACCTTAATGCGTGTAATTTGACTTCTAATTTTAAGGAAAATAGTGATTTTAAACAGAATGCAATGCTGAAACAAAGCTTATTTATTCTGCATTAAACTGCATTAAACTAATATGATTATAAAATTAATTGCATCTTTACAAAGTATATTAACAATTATCAAAAAATAATAATGTGCAAAAATGAACATCCAAAATTTGATTTCAAGGCTACAATGACACACCTATTATTGTTCAAATTAAACTGTATAAGCTACTCGTTCCCGATTGCTATCATGGAACAATCTCATCTACAGACATTGCTCGTTTCGAAAAATAATGATAGAATTTGCCATCTGAATTGGTAGCAATATCGAAAATGTTGGGTCCTGGCTCAAGGCCTATTGGCGTTGGTCAAATAAAAAGTCTGAACCTTTATAATAGGGCTCGACATATAGGCCGAGGCTTTCTTGTCTTGACTATTATTTTATACCCGGGAATGAACCACCTTTTCCTTCAGCTCTTAACAGCCATATATAGGCTAAAGTACTGTATAGTATTGAAGTGTTAACATGTCCGGTACAACCGTGATTTTTGTCTCGCCTTTTCGAAGGAAAAAAGAGACATAGGCGGCGGCGGCAACATTCAAGTTTTGCGTTTAGGTCATTTTCTCACAAACTATATGCACTAGACCTTTCAAACTTTGCTTATAGTTGTATCATGGGTGGTACATCGCAACGTGCTAAAGCACATGTGGAAGTGACCTTGACCTTCCAAGCAAAGGGCAGATAACTTACTAATTTTTAGTTTCAACTTTTGCGTTTAGTTCACTTTTTCACAAACTATATGCACTAGACCTTTGCGCAAACTGGAACAAAAGCGCGATATGCACAACTAGACATCTTACCGCTGCTTCCTGCCAAGTTTCGCTGAAATCCAACAAGGTGTTTAGGAGTAGCGCCGACAAGAAATTTAAAAAAAAATGTCAAGGGGCCATAACTCCATCAAAAGTTATGGATCCACGGATTTCTTGTTTCTTTTTAACTTATTGTATTGGAATATGTAATTTTAACAATATTTCGTATTTATCGTGTTCGGCCGTTTCCAAAGGTCCGCTATCATACTCTTTTATATAGCACAGTTGCGTTGCTTGTGCAGTGTGGCGGCAGTAAAACGTCTCACCGCGCTTGCAATCAGTACTGTTATTCATTCGATCTTTGGAGACCGCTGAGCCCAATACTTATATTTAGTTATCGGTGGTACATTTTCAAATGTTTTTGTTTTCTTATTTAAATTTCGATTCGGTGGTTCCACTACTCCGGCCGATAAAGGCTGTGGGTATTGTTTAACCACCCCTAGGATATGTTGTCTGCTTTTTAATTTAGTCTTTTGACTGTTAATTGTGATGCACAAGCTTCATAACCGCTGCTCCCAACTAAATTCCACTTTGTTTATTTCGCTCTTCTGGACATATAATTGTATTAGATAAGTGGACCATACGCCGCTGGACATGGAATAATGGCAGTAAATATGGCATGTCCATCGCCATATCCATGCCATCTTCGGGATGGTTAAAATTCTGTACTATTGATTTTATGACTATTGGGTTCTGCTCAACCCGGGACTAGGGGGCGTGAACGGTAGCAAGCATATTTCACTACCGTTCATGAACAGTCTCAATCAAACCGAGACTGCAATATTTCGTATTTATCGTGTTCGGCCGTTTCCAAAGGTCCACTATCATAGTATTTTATATACTTGTATATACTTGTATAACCAACATATTGACGATTGGTAAACACATAATTAATTTATTGTTCTTAAGGCTTTCTGTCAGAAAATATTAATTTGGAATGTTGTGCTCGTTCGTTCGAATGTCGTTTTCGAGCCAGTTCTATTGAACCTGCTTCTGGTCGTTAATGCTTATCAGGAAAGAATGTCAAAGCCTTAAGCTTTTATTTAATGTCTTGAATTGACTGAATATATCTATTTCCTTTAGCTTCAATGAATGTAACTTAATCATGCCAGGTTGAAGCTCTAGTTCTGTTGTAATGTAGACAATAAGAACCTACGGTTGTTATGATAAACATGTTTTAGATTTTCAAGCATCTCACAAGTGTATGCATAATTGTAGAAGCGATGCTGGCAAACCAATATGAGCTGAGCGTTTCCCTCATTTTGTTTTCTCTCTATAATAATTAATGTGTCAGAGAACTCATTTCGTTACGTCACTTTCCCTAGCTACGTTTAGGAATTGTTTGCGACATTGTCAGGTTTGTTTAGTACAACTGTTGTGTTCTCAAATAACAGTTACGTGCAAGATACATCACAAAATTAAACATGTTCCACTTTACAAAATGGGTAACGGAAGTCTGAACGCGTCTTATCGCAATTAAATAGTATTTGTTTTATGAGTGTACTGAGTTGATGAAAAAAGTTCTGAAAAGTCGATGGTGTGTTAAAAATTAGTCTAAAAAAACCGGATTGACATGTTTTTGTTTTGACTGTACCCTAACGAGACGATCTAATTGGCTTAAAGCATCCTATGATTTATACAACAAAAGTTAATCTTGTAATAAGAAAAAATACCCTTGAAAATATGATTGTTTCGCAAGAATAATATACATGTAATGTATTGTTAAATGTGTAATTACGTTATATATGTTTATTACAATATGTGCTGTCTTTGCCATATTTCTTTGTAAAACTTTGTAAATGGCCAAAGGCAAAATTTGCCGATTGCTGAATAAACTTGAAACTTGAAACTTGTTAATCAAGCAGTCGAGTTTCCAGACCAAACTAATTTACTAACAATACTTAGGTCGGACATTTCATGGATCCTTATTTTCTTCAAATGCACATTGAATGTGCTGAAACGCAGTGACAGTTTTATTCGTATCTGGATTGACAACAGTAATACAGCTTTCAGACTTTATACACTCTATATTCACAATAGCATCTACTTGACAGCAACATGTTGCTATTAACAGAATGTCAATGAGAGTGACCTTGACATGCTTACACACTTAACTATTGTGTTTTGAGTGTGCCTGACAGGCGAAAGCGGGGTATCCACTCAATTGGACACATTTCCTAGGTAAATTACTGTCAGGCTAATGTACAGCACGTAAATAGCGGAGAAATACACTATATTGTTTCTTTTATTATCAAAGGTTTTACGAAATAGTGTTTCCATTATACTGAACGTTGAGAATATACTAATATGAATGTTTGTAACTCATTTAAGAAATTGTTGATTTAAAAATGTGTAGGAAAATGCTAGGCCACGACCATGTAAGCTAGCATTTAAGAATCAAGAATGTCTCTTCAACATCTCTGTTGGCTTACTTTGGGTATTTATAGTATATTTTCACAAATAACATATATTCTTCTTCTTATTAATAGAAAACAGTTTTTCTTATCTCTGAACAATATTTATTATGCAAAAAAATCGAAATTACGTAGGTTCGATGACGGTATCCAACGTTTTCTTTTTTGTTTTATATTTGGCACATGGAACACATCTTATTACACTGTCTTGAAAAAAGCGTCTAAGTTCGAATAAACTTCACTTTTCGGTAGGCGGAGCTGACAGCGCATCCATCTGGTGTACCTGAATAGAAAACGGCTATTTCTAAAAATACACTGACGATATGTATCTCTCTTGCACTTAGTTATCGCTACCAACCTCACTCCCAAGCCATGGTATTATTGGTTATTAACAACGGGAACAATATTAATAATGTATCTATTAGAGTTTTGGACTCCAGTAGTGAATAGCAAATTTACCATGAATTCCGATTTAGTTCTTAAATAAATGCATGGATACTTTGAGTAGATTTATGTACGTCATCTATCATGATATTCGAGTGAAAGTTGTACTGCAGGGATATAAGCTGAACTGTAAAAGCGATGATACTTTGAGCGAGATTACGATTGCACAATAACACAATTAACACATTGGCGACGAGTAAACCCTTTCAGAAGCTTTCTGACGATGTGTCAAAACTACTCTGTTTGGTGAATAAAGACAACTTAATGCAGATGAAGACTGTTTCCATACTTTTTTGACAAAATAATCCAATATTCACAATAGCTATATACGCTATACACTTTATTTAATATTGATCTTCACATATTCGCAATGCATGTTTACTGTATTTTTTAAAAAAAATACTGTATTATTGATAGTTTGTATTAATGATAGTCTTAAAAAACGTGTTTTGATTCTTTTTAGAAAACATAAATCAGAACAGTTCACCCTCTATTGAAAAAAATCTCTTGCTAGTTCGATGATTTTCTTTACATTATAGTGTTTCATACGGTGTACTGTCGATGGTAGGATGCGATGGTAAGGTGCGATTGTCGAAGGTAAGATGCGTTGATAATTGCGATGATCGATTGTAAGATGCGATGGTCGATGGTAAGATGCGATTGTAAGATGCGATGGTCGATGGTAAGATGCGATGGATCATCGTCCATCGCCCATTGCATCTTACCATCGACCAACGCATCTTACCATCGCATCTTACCATCGACCATCGCATCTTACAATCGACCATCGACCTAACAGGAAACCGTAATTTCAGGAGTAATAGCTCCTTTGGTAGATCATCAGATGTGAGCCATCTGTTGACGTTCACATTCCTGATTTGTCTGTACTTGATTACTCGTATTACAACCCCTCGAGAATGTCATGTTAGGCGTGAAGTAAGTACATATATGGCATTCAGAGTACATTTAAAGGCCGAAAATGGTTATTAAAACGTAAAATGAAACAGTTGGCGAGGTGTTACAACTTACAGAATTACGCTATCATATCAGTGGAATAGAATTAAACGTTACACACTATGCGGAATAAATGTAACTACTTATTAATTTACTAATTACGCGGTATCCCCCTATACGCCGCGCTGCGTTGACCAGGTAGCGTGCAGATCCAAATGGTTTATTTATATCACAGGTATTGTTTTTTTGTAAACACAAGAGTTCGAATTTAGCATTCCTTTTTAACGAAGCATACGTTTCAAATCAGTTGTTTCTATTAAAGACTGGTTACATCAGGTGATTTAATGCAAATTTGACGGTAATATTATACGAATATTACGTGACACAAAATCTGTAACATCTCTGTTAAGGTTAACAATAAACGTATTCCGACTTTAAAGGGTAAACATGTCAAAGACCGGGGTCATACTATATAAGCAGAATCAGCAGTTCTTACTTAAAAATGCTGCATCCTGAAAAACGTATGTTCTCTGCTTTAAAATTAAATCCCCCCCACTCCCCCTCCCCCCAACCCCACCACCACCCATCCCCACCCAGTACTTTTAACCAGTAACAACACAGTAGTGATAATCGGGTTTAAATAACCCTGATGCGTTACCTAGACCAGCACATATCACTGTGCGTAATGATTTCTTGTAGACAATGACTTTCATTATGTTTTTGGCAATTTAGAATAGATCATGAGTATCATTATCTGTTTATTTTGGTTCGGACCTCTAGACTGCCACGTACAACGTACGTGATGTATCCCCCTTTCAAAATGAACACCATTTACCCAAAATTCTTTTGAAAGTAATCGTGTGTTCATGCTGTCATAGAGAAAGTTAATCCTATTAGACGTTCTTTGATCAGATTGTTTATTTTCAAATAACGTATTTCCGGAAAGAGAAATACAATTAAGTAAGTTCTAAATTATTCAAATGGTACGCATTTTAATTCCTGATTGAATTACAGTTCATTAAATATTCACGCTACATTTAGAGGAGACATTTCTAAGAGCAGTCTAAACGCGTATTCGAGTATTCTTGTTTTCTCGTAGTTAGCGTCAATAGACTTAGAACAACACGTTCATGGTTATGGTAGGGAGGATGGTAGGAAAATATAAGAAAACATTTAATTTTTAAAACAATTCTCAGGACGGTCATATGTCCCTTTACTATTATGTACGTATTCAGTTGGTTGAATTTATATAAAAATGAGAAAAATATTTTGTCTGCGTATAAGAATAAGCTGGGAGCATTCGTAACTATGTATTTAAACATAATTGATCTAATCTGATTGCTATGAGCTTTAAGAAATTAAATTACCTGAGTAAAATGAACTTATCTAACAATTACAGGAACAAAAACGGTCGGAATAACATTTGGTAGCCGTTTTAAACGAACTTTAATCCAATAAGATTAATCAATCAACTCACAATCCTATAAAATAACATTCAGTCGACGTTCATATATTCGATCACGTCTTGAATAACTCCAGTGATGTATATCGATTTCGAATTTTCTTTTTTTCCCCTAAAATATACAGCCATAATGACGGCCCTCTTTCCATTGATTTCTTACAAAAATAAAACATCTGTGGCATTAAATGCATTGCAAATTAACCGTAGTACCAAGTAGGAGTTCGCATTGGCTTTGCATGGTGATATTATAAGTTTGTTGTTCTTATTGACCGGATTTGTGGATAAAATATATTATATGCAACCACTTGCCTCCGCTGCAATCGACTTTTGCTCCAACACGATTTTGGTTATTATTATTATTAGAGAATTTAACTCCAAGTACATTTTAAACAGAGGAGTCAACTGAATTGGATACCTTCGCAACGTCGCCATACTAATTGCGCACAGTTTTATTTTGTTCAGTCAATATAATGTATACAATTACAAAGTTCAAAGGAAGTGCAAAATGTCTTTACAATGGTGTTCAAACGATGTAGTTAATGAAGGCAGGAACTAAACGGCACACGAAGGCTATAATTGTTGGTTTCCGTAAGCAAGAAATAATGCCGCCTGTGTTGCATACTTTTTGATACTATGGTATATTTAGTATTAATACAACATATTTTTGTTTTATTTGTTTGTATGTATGTATGGTGTTTTACGTCATTTTCAACACATGTAAGGTTATATATGAAGGTTGATTTTTTGTGGTGGAGGTAGACCACCCACTTTTCCTGTGTAGAACCAGTACTGTACACCTCCCGCCATATTTAAAAGTACTTCAATATTTACCAGTTAATAGCCCATTGTATTGTGTCTCACATGTAAATTAACCTTCCGAAGTGTTACACTATATTTTTTCAAATTCAAATTAGGATTCCGTCTCAAAACAACTTTAGTTTAATTTTTGATGTTTCAATTACTCAGAGTTGTGGAGTTCCATTGTGGAGTGCGTGGTCCAATGGTAGAGCGCCGAACTCCAGATCGAGAGGTCGTGGGTTCGATCCTCGCCGCGGCCACGTTATTTATCATTGAGCAAGATAATTAATCCCCATTGCTTAGTACTGGTTCTACTTAGGAAGCCATCGAGAGTGATTAACCTAAGTTGCAAGAACTTGTTTCGGAATCGATGTAAAATAAACATGTTTGTAGCATGGTCGGTGACATTTCCTTTGATGAATGCAGAGCATTAAATCGTTTAATTTAGGGTAACTAAAGGGGCGTGGCTATACCGTACTACAACTACCGGATATGTAATAGATAGAGTTTGGTCTCAGAGAGTTGGCTTATTTAAACACCGAGATGGACGTACGGTTACTATGACGTCACAGTGTTACTAAGTATACCATGCTACAAAAAAGATAAGAGTCTGTCTCAGCGAGTTGGCTTATTTAAACACCGAGATGGGCTATGCTATGCCCATCTCGGTGTTTAAATAAGCCAACTCGCTGAGACCTACTTAAACTCAGAGCGAATGTTTTCCGACAGTATTGCACAGCATGCTCAGTGAAATGTGTCACGTGACTTTGTTAATGCTAGTTATGGTGTAATGCTGATTTAGCATTAAAACTGCTACAGTGTCACAAATATCGGTGGTGTTAGGGTTATCGTCTGGTATTGAACAGCAAACAAGTGCTCAAGGTCCCTGGTTGAATCCGCTCTGGGCAACTATTTATGATACTACTCAAAATTTGATAAGGGTCAGTATGTTAACCTTATATTTTGCATTAAGTGTAGGAAGATATCCAAATGTGTTCAATGCAGTAAGTGTATACATGTAAATGGCTAGTAAACATGTCGTTTGTTTATCCAAATGTCACGGTGACTTTGCATGGGGAGCACGGGAAATGGCATACCCACGAAAAGCAGGTGGTTGGAGTACATGTACCCTCGTGAACATGTCAATAATGTTAATGTTTGGTTTGTTTTTATACACTGTTGTGTTGAAAACTGTCAGTAACTATGGCGAATGTACAAGTTCGAAGGCGTCTTGATAATGTAGAAATGAATAGAGGCATTGGTATGCTTGAGGCAAGGCTCTCTTAAAGAGAGGTTGCTCGTAATCTTGGCGTGTCGCAGAGCGTCGTTGGAAGGATGTTAGAACGCTACCAGACACATGGAAATGTCATGCATCGACACGGGGTGGTCGGACAAGGTCTACAACCCAAGCCCACGACCGGTTTATTGTCGTCCAGGCTCGAAGGAACCGTTTCCGTAACGCATCAACCCTTAGAAACGACTTCCAGAATGCCACTGGTGTTAGAATATCAACGCAAACTGTCAGGAATCGTCTCCATGATGCTGGTATGGGTGCTCGAAGGCCAGCCATACGCATCCCTCTGCAGCAACATCACGTTAGAGAGCGGTTGCAGTGGGCCCGTGACCATGTCAGATGGACCCTTCATGACTGAACACCGGTCCTCTTTTCTGATGAGTCCAGATTCTGTGTTGATTTCACAGACAGACGGGCGAGAGTCTGGAGAATGAGAAATGAGCGATTTGCACCTGTCTGTATTGCTGAACATGATCGTTACGGCGGGGGTTCAGTTATGGTATGGGCGGGCATCAGCGTCCAGGGGAAAACGGACCTGCATATCTTTGAGAACGGCACAATTACGGCTGAAAGGTACGTAAATGAAATTCTGGACGCTTATGTTCGCCCATACGCAGGTGCTATTGGCCCAGATTTCATTTTTATGGACGACAATGCCCGTGCAAATAGGGCTCGTGTAACCAACGAGTACCTGCAGACATCAAGTATCGTTCGCATGGACTGGCCTGCTCGATTCCCGGATTTAAATCCGATCGAGCACGTCTAGGACATGCTTCAGGTAGCCATATCAGCCCGACCTGACCAGCCTACAACGACCAGGCAACTCAGACAGGCACTACTGGAGGAATGGGCTCGAATCCCACAGCACTAAATCCGAGGGCTTATTGGCAGCATGAGGAGGCAATGTCAAGCGGTTAACAATGCACGTGGGCATCATGCATGTGGGCAAAATGATCTCATTTAAATTTCCTTATCCCTGCATATATCAATGAAATGTCTAATGTCTAATTTTGACCCCTACCTCATTCTCGCATTCGTTACACTTCAATGATTCGTTACTTTCATTATTTTTGCTACTCACTAGGTACAAACAACAGCGAAATTTAACTGTAATTTCCACCACATCAAGTAACAATGACATGCAGAATACATAGTGACCCTTATCAAATTTTGAGTAGTATATACTCGGAAGATGTCTTTTTATCGATGCTACCTGTACGAAGGTTAGATAAAATATGATACTTTACCCATTTCTGATGTATATACTGACTTTTTTTGGATGTTCGTCGTACTGATACTATATCGCCCGTGACTCATTCATGGGTAAGTTCCAATTACCCGTGACTCATTCATGGGTAAGTTCCAATACCCGTGACTCATTCATGGGTAAGTTCCAAAAAAAAGTGTACTTGGTTGCTATAGCTTTAAGATGGTCTACATTTTCTGCCGGCAACGCATCTTGGGCCATACATACGTGTGCTAATCTACTACTGGAGTGTTTGGGTGAAACGGCTGAATCAATAAAGAATTGAATGGGTGAACGTGCTCAGTTTAATCAGATAAGTAAATTGTCTATCACAGTTACAAAAAGTTAAAATCCTACGTTGTATCATGCTATTTTGATGAATTTAAATATTTCCAATAATTGAGTTTAGGTTGTACAATTTATAGACTGAAATCGTGTTATTCCCAGATGTACTGACATTTTAAAACGTTAAAGGATATACGACAGATAGTCAGTATGTTCAGATATGTTATTCCCAGTTGAACTGTCAATTTAAAAAATTTACTGATATAAGGGGCATTGACCGAGGGTAATATAAGAGAGTAAGTAAAGATGTCCCGAGTTTGTTATTATATACAAACGTTTGTAAATTTGTTCCGAGTTTTAATATAATGATATACGAGGGTTATTCAGTATGTTCTTAGTTTAATATACTTATAAACCAATGGTATTCAATATGTTCCGAGGCGTAGTCAATCTCCCAATTGTTCAAAATGTTCATAAAACACTGTCTTGGTGGATTTTCTGTAAATGTTCGTTTCAATATGCTAAGCTATTTTATTAAGTGTGATAAATTAATGTATCGAATGCCTTTCGTACATGTTATACAATATATAACTTTCTAAGTCTCAACCGTGTTGTAATACACCCACCTATAAACAATATCATGCTTGAAAGATATGGTTTAACACCTGCATGTCGAGTTTATTTTTGACGTATTTAGAATGTCTACCAAGTGTTCAATGCCATATATATATTGGTTGTTCGCAAACATTTCTCCCAAAACGAGGGACATTCAAAAAGTTTTGAGACTGAAGCGTTTCCGTAGAAATTAAGTCAGGTCAGATACATGCACGATTTTCACGTGCTTTTGTAGGTAATTTCAATAGCAATTTATAGGGAAAATAATATCACAATTCAAGGAATTGTAGTGTTATGCGGTTTTGAATAGAGCTTACTCATACACTGACCATTTTCTGTAGTAAATATGAAGCCAGTGCATGGGAAAAGTGAAAATTAGGACTTATATAAAAATGCGTTGCGCTTTAAATATATCTGGGAAACAAATCATTCATGAAGTTAAAAGCATTTATGGGCATTCTTCTATTTTAAAAACCACAGTTTACAGGTGGTTAAAAATGCTTAAAGAGGGAGAACCCAAAGTCAAAGATCTTGACTGTGTGCGAAGACCAAAGACTTCATCGTCCACAAGAATCATCGCCGCTATTGATGCTACGGTGAAGGAAGATTAAAGATGTACTGTTTCTGAGATAGCTGCGTCAGTGGGCATATCAACGAGAAGTGTTCATGAGATTTCAACGAAGCGTTTAAAATTAAACAAGGTATGTGCATGGTGGGTATCCCATCTATTAACGAAACAGTAAAGGGCACAACGAGTGAAATGTGTAAAAGAACTCTTGAAAAAAATATGGAACTGCCGATGAAAGGAGGTTAAATAAGCTTATAATAAGTGATGAGACATGGATGCATTATTTTGAACCTCAGCGATGGATTAATAATAAACAATGGCTTAGAAAAAGGCAAGAAACACCCGTAATTGCCAAAAGGACAACAATTGCAAAGAAGGTTCTCTACACTATTTTCTTCAATTCAAAGGCTCCAATTGTGCAGATACCTAGTTCTACAGGAAAATCTGTTACGGGAAAGTTTTATAGAGACAAGGTCTTAAAATCAGTGAAAACTTCGTCCAAGGACTGGTTTAAAGGGCATACACCTCATACACGACAATGTATTTTCCCATAAAAGTGCTATAGTACAGCAATTTCTTCGAGATGAGCTTCAACACCAACCGTACTCGCCGGATCTTAGTCCGGGTGACTTTTTTCTGTTTCCAAATCTGAAAAAGATGCTCGCTGGACGTCGTTATAACATGAGAAGCGCCGTTGGCAGTGCGATACATCAGTGTATGAAGGGTATACCAAAGGGAGACTACTCTATGGCTTTCCGGTCATGGATAGGTGTATTCTTGTTAAGGGCGAATACTTTGAAGGATTAAAATAGAATATTGGTCCATAAACATGTTATGTTTTATTTTACGAGGCCAGTCTCAAAACTTTTTGAATGCCCCTCGAATATAATTCTGCTTCGTGAACGTGAATCTCTTAGATCCCAAATTGCGAAAGTTGCCGTTGTGAGTTCAAATTATCTCCCTTTAATATAGATAGATAACTTTATTTCCAAATTCCAATAGGCTTAAAAGCCCGCGAGGATACAATATACAGTTACATAAAACATGGCAACAGTGTAGGATTTTACAAACAAGAAACTTTTGTTAATCTTAGACAGTCACAGCAAAATGCACGTATACTGGCACGCACGCATGCACTCACTCAATCACTTACGCACTCACGCGCACAACAATTTCTATCATTTGTTAAGTGGACTTAAGCATTGAGAAGGCGTATTACTAAATAATATAAATAAATACTGAACCATACATTTCATAACACATTCGGTAAAATAAATTACCTATATTTACTAATTTCCATATAACGTTTCGTTTCGTAATTTAAATGCTTTTAAAACAAAGGTACAAAGCTTGTGAATATACACTTTATTTTGTACCATTTACTGAATTCACACTATCCTAGTGATCCGGCAATTTTTATTTGTTACTGTCTTAATATAGCGTGTGTGTGGTTGAATCCTTAAATATGATCCCATTCATATGAGCCATAATTGTATGTTTGTATGCGTGTACATGTTAATTGTGCCTCCAGACTAATGTGTTATGATGTGTAAATCGTTTTAGTAAAGGTTTAGTGGCCATCACCGTCTACAAACGCATTTGTTCATCCACAAAAGGGAAAGTAAAATATAACAAAGAGTATCTGCTTGAATAAATTTAATTAAGTGTTGGCATGAAAATTGCCATGGCTGGATAAGATATAGAATAATTCAAAATAATGATAGACTGATTATCAATGGTAAAGCAAGGTCTTTGAACTAATTATTTCGCTCCGACACCGGTCGCAAACAATGTTATGCTAGCAAATGCTATAAAAGGTAAACTAAGTATCAATGGAAATCAAAGTGTATTGATAAATTATTGTTCTCCGATACGGGTCGCAATATATCAATTAGCAGTTGAAGACCGAATATTTACACAGATTTTAAGTGATAATTTTGTGACAAAGACCGAATTAAAACTGACATAAAAACTTAAGGACTCTCACCACTATTATCTCCCTTGAATACTCGTGCCCTACAGGTGAAGGAGGTAGATAAAAAAAAACAAGTTCGCTTTTCTACATTTTACAGGATACATTGATTTACCTTACCAGGTTCTAAATCTACAGCATTTTAGGAAAAGATCACAGAAAAATGCTTGTTGATATAAGATTTCTAGCTAGTTCTGCCCCATTTTACACATCATGGGTCTAATCACCACGGGGTTGTATTTTTGTCTACATTTTGATAGGTGTCACGCAAACATGAAATTAAAAAAAGTTCAATCTTGTAAATATTTGTTAAATGTGTTTTAAATTGCAGATATTGGGTCAATGAAGAATTTAAGCATAAATACATGTTGTAAAATCTGTTTATCGCTATGCCACGAACAAAAACATTACAATGGGACCCTATGGAAAATTAATTGTGGTGTGAGACGTATATGCTATTAAAAAAACGACCCGACAGCGGTAGCCGATAAGATCAGCCCCGGCATGCTGATAACCAGTTGGTCTAGTTATCTTTAAAAGTCTGTGAAAACTAAAACACGCACTATTTAAATGTCTGATTGAGAATACAAATATCCATCTTCATTTTTTGTACAACCAGCCATCACGTCTTGCTATAACCGACCAGATGTGTAACCATGCAAACATGTCTTTGAACATCAGAGCTGTAAAGGTTATAATAGCGTAAACGAGTCTTCCTGCCCCTTCCATAGTAAAGTTAGAATGTTGACACCCTGTTAAAAACACAAACCTGATTAGAATTCTGGGAAACTTACTTTATCATGCAAATAAACATGTCTGCTATTAAACATCAACAAGGAAATATTGGGTTGAATATCTTCTAAGAAACATTTCTTCAGCTTTATACTAACACCGGGTCAAAGGTCAAAGCTATTATCGTACTCTGTCTACTTTCACTTCTGAAATGTATATCAAAACTTTCAAAAACATGATGAGCTCCGTTTTCAAATATCAACATCATGTCCAGAATAAAGTTACAGCCAAAAAATAACAGGAAACTGCACTAAAAAAAAATAAAGAAAAAAAAGATCAGCACTCTTTAATACAGAACTACTTTCGACTGCCCCAGGCGAGCACATCCGGCTGATTTAGTGTAATTAGACCTAAATATAAAGTGAAACCGGCAGAAACGGGATCTGTGGGGTAGGTTAGGGTGGATTTCTTGAATATAAAATGTCAAAACAAAGTTTTAAATTAAACAAGTTCATGCGCACTTAAAAACGTTACCACACCTTTCAACGTTTGAGCAGCAAAGGAAGACTTATTCGGACTAGTCGTTAAGAGCAGCCTCCATTGAGATATTATATATACAGTTACCTCCCTTCTATTTTGTATAATAATCGAAGGCCCTGCTTGTGTGTAGAACGTCGTTTCCCTTTTGGACTGAATAAAACCTTGGGCGATTACATCTAGTATTATTGGATTAACTGATTATGATGTCCGTTCGAAGATCACTGTTTACTTTCATGACATTTCACAGGAACATTTCTCTCTATGTCTAGAAGGTATAAAATGAAACATATCTTTAGGTAAGATCCAAGGTGGCCACCACGCCTTAAAGTACTAATATTTGCATAGTCTACAACCACAGTATGTTTTCGTATTTCGTAATTTATTTAGATCAGACGTCCAACGTCCGTGCTACATAACTGTGTACATCATAATAGACTTGAACTGATTGTTGTTTAACGGCTCATCAACACAGTATAGGTTATTTAGAGCCACCCCAGAGAGAGGGGAAGGATACATAGGAATCCGGGAACCTGCCCTACTCTTATTATCGAATAGATTCCTATGGTTCTTTAACGTGCTCGGAGGATAGACCGATACACGGGACCGCCCGGTTTACGTCCCCATCCGACGGACGAGGCCTTGCCCAAGAACACACCGACGAAACTCAGTGACACCACGGAGGATTGAACCCGAAGGCCTCCGGTTACAAATCCACCGCGTGTACATCATAAAAACAGTTTTATCCATAGGATGATAGAAACATGATCCAAAATAAATCAAAATATATTTATTATATACGTTCCGGTGAAATTGTGGATTTTATGATTAAAAAAACCTTTTACAGTTTGCCCCACTTTTTCTGCCAATGAAAACGCTCTATTCGGTTTGACGTTGCATAAAATTCTCAGACACTGTTTATATGATATGCTGCCTACGTGACCAGGATATAAATAGCGCAAAGGGGCGGCACTTCATTAAATCGTCACCGTTTTCGATCTAATTAAAGGGACACACGGCAATCGTGAAGTATTTGAAATGGGTGTCTCGATTTATATTTCCAGTATCAGTTATACTTTTACCCTGGTTACATTTAAATCAAATTTTAAGTTTAGTTTAAACATATTTATTTTACATCAATTGCGAAACAAGTTCTTGCAACTTAGATTAATCCCTCTCGATGGCTTCCTGGGTAGAACCAGTACTAAGCAATGTGGATTAATTATCTTGATCAAGGATAAATAACGTGGCCGTGGCGAGGATCGAATCCACGACCTCTCGATCTGGAGTTCGGCGCTTTACCACTGGACCACGCACTCCACTTAATTTTAAGTATTTACTATTTCGTCTTATTATACCAACAATTTTAATATATTATTGGCGCAATACTATCAAATTAATAATATGCAAAAACAAATGGCTTCGTACTATAATTAACTTAAACAAATGCAATTTATGTATAAAAACTAACGGTTTAAAAAGTCAAGATTGCCGCATGTGTCCCTTTAAAACACGTCTGGGACATGTCATCGTGTATATGACTTGATTGACGTCCTTTAGCGAGGGTTTCGTCGTTTCGAAGTGTCAATCATGGATCAAAGGCGAGGTTGTCTGGACATCAAAGACATTATTAGTTATTAGCTATTGTTGGAAGCCTGGCTATTGTTTGAAGCCTGGCTATTGTTGGAAGCCTGACTATTGTTGGAAGCCTGGCTATTGTTGGAAGCCTGGCTATTGTTGGATGCCTGGCTATTGTTGGATGCCTGGCTATTGCTGGAAGCCTGGCTGTTATTGGAAGCCTGGCTATTGTTGGATGCCTGGCTATTGTTGGAAGCCTTGCTATTGTTGGAAGCCTGGCTATTGTTGGATGCCTGGCTATTGTTGGAAGCCTGGCTATTGTTAGATGCCTGCCTATTGTTGGAAGCCTGCCTATTGTTGGAAGCCTGGCTATTGTTGGATGGTGTATATAAAACGCTTTTCATGGGATTTGAAATGCATTCAGTAACACTGATATTGTCGACGTTTAACACACGTATAGGTCTCCAGAAGTGTGTGTTGTTGTTTCGTTGTTTTATTTCTCATGTGAGTATTTATTTGTTACTGTTTGCATTACTGTTAATACTGTTCCCATTTGAATACTTAATATTAAAACTATTAGAACTATTTAAGTGCCTTACGAAATCAATATTTATAAAACTTATGTTTCCATTTGAATCCCAGACCGTTTGTTTCTTTATTCCCTTAGGAGTGTTAAATCATTTTATTTCTCGTGCCTTTCCTTTACATGTTTTTGATTGAACATTCTCGTGTTTTGCTTTGGGAAAATAGTCAGTTTTTAGCTCTACTGATCAGAGATCAGAAGAACTTACGCCGTGGTGCGGTGTCCGTCGTCCGTCTTCCGTCTGTCTGTCCGTCCGTAAACTTTTTTTTGTAGCGACTACTCCTCTGAAACTACTGAATGGATTTTCATGAAACTTTACAGAAATGTTGCCCATGAAGTCTAGTTGATCCTAGCAAAAATTCATGTTGATGTGAAATCCAAGATGGAGCCAAATCTAAAAATAGATTTTTAAAAACAACTTTGTAGCGACTACTTCTTGAAAACTCTAACAGATATTGATATGGGACTTTTTCTAAAATGATCAACATTACATGATGTTGGTCCTTATCGAAAATCGTTTTGATTCGACGTTAAACGTGGCTGCCAGCAGCCATCTTTGTTTACATAGAGTTATTTATTAAAAAATGTAGCGACTACTCCTCTGAAACTACAAGACGGATTTCCATGAAACTTCACAGGAATGTTGCTCTTGATGTCTAAATGATGCTAGCATCATTTCAGGTTGGTCGGAAATTCAAGACTTTTTCTGAAGTGATCAGTATGGAAAGATGTTGATCCTTGTCGAAAATTAAGTTGATGCGACGTTAAACATGCTGGCGGCCATCTTTGTTTACATAGAGTTATATAATGAAAACTTGTAGTGACTGCTCCTCTGAAACTACTCCACGGATGTTCATGAAACTTCACAGGAATGTTTCTCTTGATGTCTAATTGATCCTAGCAAAGTTTCAGGTCGGCCGGAAATTGAAGATGAAATATATTTTCAAAAAATAAGTTTGTAGCGACTACTTCTTGAAAACTATAAGTGAAATTGATATGGGACTTATTCTTAAATGATCAGTATGACATGATGTTGGTCCTTGTCGAAAATCGTTTTGATTCGATGTTAAACATGGCTGTCAGCGGCCATCTTTGTTTACATAAAGTCATCTAGTAAACACTTTTAGCGACTACTCCTCTGTAACTACTCGACGGATTTTCATGAAACTTCACAAGAATGTTGCTGTCGGTGTCTTATTGATCCTAGCAAAATTTCAGGTCGGCCGAAAATTCAAGATGGCCGCCATGGCTAAAAATAGATTTTCAAAATACAAGTTTGTAGCGACTACCTCTTGAAAACAATAAGTGATATTGATATGGGACTTTTTCTAAAATGTTCAGTATGACATGATGTTGATCCTTGTCAAAAATTATTTTGATATGACGTTAAACATGGCCGCCAGCGGCCATCTTTGTTTACATAGAGTTATATAATGAAAACTTGTAGCGACTACTCCTCTGAAACTACTTGACGGATTTTCATGAAAATTGACAGGAATGCTGATCTTGCTATCAAAAACCTATCAGTAGAGCTTCAATGTCATTGACCTCTTGTTTGTTTAGCCTGCGTAGCTTGGCAGACACTTTGGGATCACTTTGTCCGTCGTCCGTCGTCGTCCGTCGTCCGTCACCTAACCTAACATTGGCCATAACTTGAAAAGAATTTGACATATGTTCATGAAACTTCACACATATCTTCATCTTAACCCAAGGAATGCTGTTACACATGTCTAATAACTCTGACATTTATTTTCACTTAGTTATGCCCCCTTTCATAAAACGTTAACCTGCAACCTAACCAAGCTCATAACTGGCCATAACTTAAGAAGTATTTGACCCATGTTCATAAAACTTCACACACATATCCATCTTACCACACATAATATTGTTAGCCACGACCAATAACTCTGACTTTCATTTCAGCAGAGAGATACCCCTTTTCATAAAACTTTAACCTGCAGCATAACCAAGCTCGTGACTGACCACAACTTGAAAAGTATTTGACCTATGTTCATTAAACTTCACACACATATTCCCAAACTTCATATACACATGACAACTGATGTACTTATGTCCCTCTGCATCACCCATTTTTGATTGTCTAATTTATTACAGAATTAGAGCCCTTTGTTTGACTTAAAATTTAAGCGGGAATATTTATCACCTTCAGTGATAGTTTTAGTTGTAAAAATGAGTTGTTGTGCCGTCCATTTCATAACCGTAAGAGCAACTATATAATCACCAATCCGAATATTCGTATTTCTTCCTGTTAATCGATACCCATATATTGTCTCCATGCATGCGTAAGATTGTACAGCCGACTTTAAGAATTCTGCTCTGATCTTTCGCCCTTAATTAGACGTTGCATGGGGCAGAGACACTCAGACTGCTGTTTGTGATTTTGTAAAGGGCCTTGTGATATTTCCTTCTTCTGAATATGACACGTTATATTAAAAACAAATATTGCTCGAGACGGAAAGTAGCTGATTTGTGTAAAATCTATGTTTTTGGCACAAATGGAAGCCATATTTATGTGAATACTTACGATACAGTTAGAGGTTCGTAGATCGTCACTATTATGGGTAGATCGTCACTATTATGGGTACATTTAGCGATACATTTGTTAAATTTAATTTGGCAAAGAGTGCATGAATACACTGTAACATCGAATCAATATCGGTTGTAGTAATTTTTAAAACACAAGTCTTTAAAGTTGGAAC
This sequence comes from Cyrtodaria siliqua, assembly GCA_037043455.1. Classification (NCBI taxonomy): domain Eukaryota; kingdom Metazoa; phylum Mollusca; class Bivalvia; order Adapedonta; family Hiatellidae; genus Cyrtodaria; species Cyrtodaria siliqua. The sequence continues at coordinate 62,909 of JAWPHD010006854.1, forward strand.
ATTAGGTGTTGGGCTAAATTTGTTTAACTAAATAAAAAGCTATGAAATAACCTATTTTAGACGTGAACAGGTTCTAAGAATCAGATCTAGTATTAACATCTCCCTATATTATAGCGCAATATTTAATAAGTACACATTTCAACAATAACTATTGAAAAGGGGATCCCTTGGAAGCAGCTAACACAAACAAGAGATAAAAGTAGCATACTAGGTTTGATTGAATCTGTTCATGAGAGGTAATATCGAATGCAGCCCCTCTCACGCCTCCTAGCACCGGCTTAATCGATATTCTACCTTAAAGTCACACAGACTGCATGGGCTTGATGATCCCAAAGGACCAGTAAGTATTAACACTACTGATTTGTAGTCGGGGCAACTTTTTACAGCCGCCGCAAAACACTAAACATAGTATTTTAGGTCGGAGAGGAATACCCAAGTTTTGAAAAGCTCTCAATGACCACCTCAGTGCCACTCAGTGGCAATTGCATTGCGATATTTTGTACTGCCAAGTTTAAAATTTAAAATAGTTAACCCAGGCGTTTTAAGGGCATTACAAAAGATAATGAGTTGCAATTTGATTGCTTGTAGCATGGACGGATATATAGAATTGAATTTTCCTAGATAGATCACTGAAATGTAGTTGTCTTGTGTTTTTGAACACATCTATTGTTCTTCTTTAATTGTCTTTTTTTAAGTTGGTCTGCATTGCCTGACGTTTACTTGTTCCTGTGTATACGGCGGGATGAATTGTTCTTAAACAGAGAGTTGAAGTCAATATTAATTAATCTTAAGCACGCCATTACTAGTCGCGCCATAACGTCTGTGCGTTTTAAGAGGGAGAAAATAAAACGTTTTAAATCGATTTAATTAATTTTTGTATGGCTTTAGACATCAGGACATTATAAGCATCGTTATGTCGACTAATTAGGCATTTACTTTATTTACTTGTGTTTATTACTGGTGGCAGTTTTCATTTCCTATATGTATACACTTGTTCATCTTTAGAGTTCATCTCAGTATCAATTTGGTAGTAAAATAAAGCCCTCCAAATTCTCCCGCCGCCTTCAAAGGGTGATAGAGTAATAATGGCCGTCCGAAATGTTTATCACAAAAACATCATTCCCAATACCTGTTTAATTTTTTTCATGTTTCTTCGTCAAAATGTTCGTAGTAAAGTCATTGACAACAACCAACTAACCATACCAGTATCAAAAGGTCCAGTTTAAGGTCACAGTAGTCAGACATAATGCAAAAACGTATGATTCCATAACTGCAAGTTTCTTGTTCATATGTTTTTATAACTTGGACAACAGCTCACTGACCGAGTTTGAGTCTAATGTAAATAGACCAACTGCGTTAAAATTAGCAGAATGTCCGCTTTTTCTAAACATATTTGAAACCTTCAAACTATTCTTCTCAAGATCTGTTATAAACAGATTTGACAGTTGTTTTGCGGAAATGATAGGTATATACTGTCAGGTTTGTTCAAAATGAATGAAGTCCCTATGGTTAAACATGGCCACACCTCGGATGTCTAAAATTATATAGATGTTTAAAACAGACTTACACACTCGATCCCGCCAACAACAGGCACATTTTCTAAGGCAGACAAGTGTTATCATTGCCGAAAGGACGACTTATTAGAGTTATCAGCTCTTCATTCATTTAACGCATTTTCAATAACGGGTAGTTTTAGTACTAGGGAATAAATCAAGGCTTTGTTTGTTTGTTTGTTTGTATGGTGTTTTACTTCATTTTCAACACATGTAAGCTTATATATGACCGTCGATTTTTTTGTGGTGAAGAAAGCCCACCCACTTTTACTGGGTAGAACCAGTAGTGTACACCTCCCGCCATCCGCAAGAATCGACATTTCCTCACAAGTCGAGCTGCCAGTGGGATTCGAACTCACAGCGGCGAGAGGCGACGCAACGTTGTAATCGGCACATGTGCAGTATTTCATGACCTCAACACATTTAGAGGGTTTAGAGGAACGTTTTTTCAGTGAAAATTGGCAGTTTAGTTTCTTTAAATTTTCAAAAGCCTAAATCTCTAATATGTTGTATGTAGCTTATGTTACAAAACTGGATGTCTACACCTACTCTGAGATAACTAATGGTCCCGCCTAGAGGCATTTATCTTGTATAAACATTTATCTTGTATAACAATCTTCTTCATTAACTATAATGGCTACAGTAATGATATGGGCGATACATGGCTATTTGTGACGATTTTTTCAGGCTCGACAATTCAACATACCCAATAATAGTTATGCATTCTATAGAATAAACGGGAAAAACACCATCCCGCACAAATATAATCAAAATGACGATATGTTTTATTCAAATAGAATAAACAACATAAGGGACGGGGAAACAAATCCGAAGTCTTGGGCGGGACAGATAAAAGAGAAGTTGCAACAGTTGACAAAATGTTAACAGCTGGCACTAGGGTTCCTAAATAAAGTATAATATACCTAGCCGTAAGTTCTTCGTGAGTGGTGTAGAACTTATATTATCTTTCCTGAACAGACTCAGTAAAACCGAGTTTGCTACTTTCCTCTCTTGTTTGTGTTTGTTGTGTCCAAAGGATCCCCTTTTCAGAATGTATTGTTGAAATATGTACTTATTAAATATTGCGCTATAATATAGGGAGCTGTTAATACTAGATCTGTATCTTAGAACCTGTTCACGTCTTAAATAGGTCATTTCATAGCTTTTTATTTGTTTAAACAAATTTAGCCCAACACTTTAAAGACTTCTGTTTTAAGAATTACTACAACCGATATTGATTCGATGTTACAGTGTACGTATTCATGCACTCTTTGCCAAAATACATTTAACAAAAGTAGTTCACTGACTAGCTGTGACAATCATAGCTGTTATGATTTTGTATGCTGTAGAGCTGGTTTTATATTCTATACTTACTATGCTAACCATACGAGCTGTGATTTTCACAGCTAGTGATTGACTGACCTTGACCTAATTAATGGATTGAATCTGTTCAACAGTTATGTAAAACTCATTTCTTAAGATGCTATTTATTTTACTTACTGACATTATGTTTTTTTTATGATTTACCTTATCTATATCATCATATACTATAGTGATTTCAATATTCCCTTATACTAATATCAAAAGGCAAGAGACACATAGTTCATAGTACAGAAAACTCAGCTAAAAATGTAATGCCTTTAAACTTCAAAAACACACAGTCTGGGTTAATTCCACCAACAATCATTCAACCGGAACTCCATGACAAGATAAGTTACCAGGCATCGTACGATTACTGTCTGCCGTGTTTCATGAATATCGGAAGGAAAATATAGGCGGGGTAAAAACGGAAAGTAATATGTGTCGGAAAGATGTATGGACGCCTACCATGACCACATCCTCTCGCCTTCGGCGGGTGATAATAAACGCCTTGTTTTTGTTTCACCGGAATATCCTTTTTTATTTTTATTTTTTTTGTTTTTCATAAAGTATTTAATTTATTGTCTATCTAATTACATTAGTAGAAAGGAATATAAATAAGTCAAATATCTTTCATTCAATAATCTCTTTGAAACTGCTCTGTAGCCCATGAACACGCACGCACGCAGACACGCACGCACGCACGCACACATACACGCTCGTTGTTGTCCATCCAGGGTGCTCTCAACATTTATAAGAAGACATATTTCCCTTGTAATTTCCTTTGTTTAATAAGAATCGTGTTTGCATATTGAAGAGGTTATTGACTGGATGTAAGGGTTACTGCTGGAGGAAAGTGCTAGTTTCAGTCGGTGACTGTGACCGTTAATATATAATTATAAAACCAGAACCAGGCTTATTTGTGGCATTCTGTAATATAACTTGTCTGAGTGCCTATTTTAGCCAGTCAGTATCAATATATCTTTACCTCCGTCATAAATTCTGTATAGTTCAGGGGGAAAACGCTACACTTGAAAAAAACAAAAAAAACATGACTTGAAATTGCTCAAGGCGTGATCGAGTATGTGGCCGTCTACCGAATGTTATTTTGTTGGAATTGGGAGTTAATTGATAACTCCTTTTGGAATAGTGCATTACCAAAACGGCTACTAAGTGTAATGTCGGTTATTTACGTCTGTCTAACTATCGGTTTCTTTCTTTGATAAGGTTATTTCATTTAGCCAGCGTAACTCCATTGTCCTTTACAATTATGTTGTATTTCGTTTTCCGAATATGTCTAGCCATCAACTAATGTTGCTAATGTCGTTTTCAGGATTGGGCAATTGCACGAAGATAATAGTATTGTATATACGAGATTTATTGATGGAATGCTTGCTTGAAACTGGTTGGATAATTAATGATTTCTGAAGAACACATTACGCGGTCCGAGTCTTAACTTCCATACCCCATCCAACCCCTTCTCCAAGAAGTGAAAACGGGATTGCCTGGGGTATGAAGTAAAACCTAAATTTCATCTATAAAGGTTTTCAAATTGTAAAATCTCAATTTTTCAGTGAAAAATGTTTTTAAACGTGTGTTATTGTCGAAATATCCGTTATAAAATCATGCTGATGTAAGCTTCCCTTCGCTTAATGGAATTAAGTGGTGGACCAACAGTATTATTTATATAAATACGAATTTCTAGATTGTAAAATATTAAAACGGGTGTTGACACATACTCTTACTATTTTCTGATTGGAAAATAAAAACGCCATCTTGTCTAAATCACTAAAACTATAAAAAAAAAATAAAAAAAAAAAAAAAAAAAGAGACTGTAAGAGCTGTTTTAAATAATGTATCTCTATGTTCATTATACATATTGCACTTAAGAATCACATGCATTTCGTCTTCTACATCTGCCTTATAAAATGGACACACACTGTCGCTTTCTCGTAAGTTCGCATAGCGTCCCTTCTCTAGCCTTAAAGATGCAACGTCACATCTAAATTTCGAAAAAGCTGATCGATGACATAAAGGTAATATACGCTGACAATACATTTCTACACAGAAATTTCCACACAATACTCTGATTTAAACAGCTTATACGTTCTCAACTTGTTGCCAACCGGCATTACCACTGGGACCCGTGACTCGATTTATTCTAAGTTTCCATTCTTCAATGTGTTTGTTCTTTAAATAAATAATGTATGAGTCTTAGCTTCAAAACTAAAAAAAATCCTGAATTTGTTTCTTTTTTAATGAATATGATATTGTTGATTTGCAAGAGACACAAACTGATATTACTGATAGCATCATTATTCCCGGATTCGAAGTACAGTTTTTAATAGACAAACACTATCTAGATATCGGTCAGGAGGTATTGCACTTTTGATAAGAAATGAAGCAGTCCCATAAATGTCAATTGACACAAACACTTCTTTACAGTTTCTAAAGAACTCTTTAATAATCAAAGTGAAGATTTTAAATGTGGTTTAGTATACATACCTCCAAATGGTTAAAAATACTCCCATGACGTTCCTTTTATGGAACTTCAAAACGAGTTGTTTAGATATTGCTCAAATAGCAAAAACATTATTTTGTTTGGAGATTTTAATTCACGATGTAAAAACATTGTTGACTTTACATTCATTAAATTCTATTTTTCTAAATGATTTAAAAGAATAATTAATTAAGTAGGAATGACGTTGCTGGTATTATTAATGAAACAATAATCAGCAATGTTTATATTTATCTAAAGTTATTTATTTTACTTTATGCTGATGATACTGTTATTTGTAGTGACAAGAATTAGATTTGCAAATGACACTTAATCGTTTTAGAGAATACTGTGATATATGGAAACTTTCATTAAATGTAAGCAAGACTAAATTATGATTTTTAGCAAAGGAAACCCATCGCAAAATGTAAATTTCAAAATTGGAAATGATAAAATAGATATTGTCCAAGACTATAAGTATCTAGGAATATTTTTTCAAAAAGTGGGGGCATTCAGTAAGATCAAAAAAATGCATACCAGAACAATCAAACAAAGCTCTATTTTCTTTACTACGAAACAATAAATTACTATCGCTTCCTTTTGAAATACAATGAAACCAATATTACTATGCGGTAGCGAAATTTGGGGTGTGGAAATATTGACATACTAGAAAGAGTGCAATTTAATTTTTAAAAATCATTTTTAATCTTAAGAAATCAACTCCTTCTTATATGGTATATGGACAGACTGGAATTCCTCCTTTATCTATAGACATAAAAAACAAAATCATTGCTTAATCATTGGTCCAGCTTAATAGAACATATTAATAGAAATGAGAGTTATAAGCTATCATCCATGGTGTATTCGCTATATATATATATAGAAAAGTAAAATTAGCATGGATGGACAATTTGAAAGATATTTTATGTTCTTCTGGTTACTCGGGAATCTGGGATAGCCAGATGTTTGAAAATTCAAAGTGGATGATTAAGTCTTCTTATCAAAGTTTAAAAGATATTTTTATTCAAAAATGGAGGACCAACATTGATAGAACATCAAACACTAATATGTATAAACTGTTAAAAACAGATTTTAGACAAAGTAACTATATAAAACTATTGCCTGACGTTTTATGCAAACAAATTATGGCTTTATAACTAGAAATCATCACTTGCCTATTGAAGTAGGGAGGTGGAGATGGGTACCCGTTAACGAAAGAAAATGTGTAAATTGCAATGATATAGGTGATGAATTTCATTTTCTTGCATACCGGATAAGGCTATCCACGTTTTACTTGGGGGATGGACAGTCTTATCTTTATGGGTAAAGATAAAAGTCAAGTGCGCACCAACATCCGTTATGCAGGAAAACATGCAAAACGTTAGTAGCTGGCGGCGTCAACGCACAACATGTTCTGATATGCAAGAAAACATGTCTCTGATATGCAAGAAAAAGAATCTATCATGGGTATTCGGTTCAGATAGAGAATTCCAACCCTCGGTATACGTGTTTTAATCGGAACCTCGGCAGAACCTCGGCTCCAACCCTCGGTATACGTGTTTTAATCGGAACCTCGGCAGAACCTCGGCTCCGACAAAAACACTTATACATCGGGTTAGAATTCCCTATCTTCAGCGGTTTCCCATGACAGATTCTTATACTCTTCTAATTTGTCCTGAATTAAGTGAAATGAGGAAGAAATATATAAATACATTCTATTATAATCGCCCAAATATTCTGAAATTCACATCATTATTATAAGTTGAAAAGTATGCGGAACAAAAAAAAACTTAGTTTATTCATGGATAAAATAATAAAGAATGTAAGATTATAATAACTTCCTTTAAATAAGGATGACCAAACACAGTGCTACATTTCGTTTCGGTCTTTGGTCGAACAGTTTATAACACTGACATAATGCGCTCTACATTTCGTTTCGGTCTTTGGTCGAACAATTTATAACACTGACATAATGCGCTCTACATTTCGTTTCGGTCTTTGGTGGAACAATTTATAACACTGACATAATGCGCTCTACATTTCGTTTCGGTCTTTGGTCGAACAATTTATAACACTGACATAAAGCGCTCTACATTTCGTTTCGGTCTTTGGTCGAACAATGTATAACACTGACATAATGCGCTCTACATTTCGTTTCGGTCTTTGGTCGAACAATTTATAACACTGACATAATGCGCTCTACATTTCGTTTCGGTCTTTGGTCGAACAATGTATAACACTGACATAATGCGCTCTACATTTCGTTTCGGTCTTTGGTCGAACAATTTATAACACTGACATAATGCGCTCTACATTTCGTTTCGGTCTTTGGTCGAACAATTTATAACACTGACATAATGCGATCTACATTTCGTTTCTGTAGGGATGCAGAAATACAAAATTAGTTTAAAAACCTGTTAATTTTTATTTTTTATTTTTGTATAAAGACACACATGCTATACAATTATCTGAAACGATGTTACAAAATAATAATTATTGTTATTTTTATTATATTATTATTATTATTATTATTATTATTATTAATCCTGTAACACCTATTATACTATTTAGTGTATTCATGTTTTGGTTAGTCCATAAACCACACTGTTAGATAGTTTGTTTATAGTCGTTTCCTGATGTACACGTGTTGATGATCTGTCGCCATTGATAAAAATGTATTTTGTAACTGTTGCTTATGCTGGTTCATATATACGAACCTAATAAAGAATACGAATTTGAAGTTGAAGTCCTAGATGAGACAGTTATAAGGCCTATACAATATGTAGGATTAAGTATGAATTATCTCGAGTCAATGGCATATAACTGCTGGGATCGATTATAAGGAAATCCTTCACAAGATGGTAGACGTTTTGTTCTTTTCACGAACGAGCGTATCGGAGCGAGTGAAAAAACAAAACACGCCTTAGTGAAGGATTTCCCTATAATCGAACAGAGCAGTTAAATAATCTATTTATTACATTTTAAATCAGTTTATGCATGATTTTAACCGGAATTATTCGCTTTTTATTGAACGTTTTCGGCGTCATAACTGACAACGTCACAGTTAGTTACTTTTGTGTTCGGAGTTATTAATATTTAGCTATTATGAATTGTCTTTCACTGAGAAACCGATACAAATGTAATAAATGTCTTTTATTTGAATCTTTATTATTCTTGTTATTGGCGCGTTGCTTTTATTATATACTCCTGAAAATAATATAAGGACCACAAAATAGAACAATACTATTTACTTCAATCTTGAATATTATGGATTTAAGAAGAAGAAAAAAATTTCAGCGGGTTTATATTGTCCCAGATAAAAACCTGGTGGGTGGGACTAGAAGACTATCGATACCAAGGGCCGTAGGCCCGCGGTTTCGATGTGTTTCAAGTCCCAACCACCAGGTTTTTATCTCGCACATTCCTTTTACATAAATATGTTCAATCGCGAAGGACCCTGTGCTTTTCAATATACTGCTTTTCCAGGTCCGTAGATACACTGGGGCACACTGGTGCACACAGAGGCAGTTGCCTTGGTTGAATTTTGGGAATGTATTTTCATAAAAACAAATATATTCTAGTATATGGGGGAAATGCAACACACTGAAGGAAATCAAAACAAAATCCAGAGCGGAGAGGCAGGTTAATTCCACCCGACACCAACATAATGGATATTCCTAGGTTAAATTCCAATGCTGGCTACTGGCCTGTTTTCATTTAAAATTACTTTACAAATCATTTAACTTATTTAAAGATTTAAATAAGTTAACTTAGGAAACGTTAATTAACTAGTATTTAAAGTTTAATAATTATAATAAAGTGTTCAGTTTTTAGTTAACACTGCCGTACAGACGTATGCTAACATCTTTCAAATATTTTTTTCAGCTGGAAGTATCGTTGATTTCACAGATTGAATAAAATATTTTAAAATCTGATCAATCAGAATTGTAATGTTCAGGTTGACAATTTATACTTTTTTTGTTGCATGTTTTTCGTAAAACAAAAATAATAGGCCCACCATGAAACATTGGGATGTGGGGCCCTCCGGCTCCTATGTGTATAAGACTATATATAGAAACTCTCTCTCTCTCTCAATCCCTCCCACACTTCATCCTTCCTTCAACCCCTCTCCCTCATTTCCATCCATCCCTCCCTCCCTCTCGCTTTATTTCTGTCTCCTCTCTCTCTTACCTTCTCCCTCTCTCTGTCTCTCTCTGTCCATCTTTCTTTCTCTGTCTGTCTGTCTGTCTCTCTTTCTTTCTTTCTCTCTCTTTCTCTATCTCTTACCTTCTCCCTCTCTCTGTCTCTGTCCATCTTTCTTCCTCTCCTCTTCCTTTCTTTCTTTCTTTCTCTATGTCTGTCTGTCTCTCTCTCTCTCTCTCTCTCTCTTTCTTTCTCTCTCTCTCTCCATTTTATTTTTCAATATTTCAATTCATGCATAAATTAAGACAACTTATATTGTAAACCATGCATGCAAAATTTCAAATACTGTATCTCCATCTTTACCATTACATATGACCCTTGGTTGGGGTCCCCTCTACCAATATTCCAATTTTGATAAACAATGTCTCCCTTGTGTTTTGTGTCAATATACAGTACACACACACATATAAAAATGGAGGATTACTTGTTTGTATAATAGTTTCGTTGATGCAACAGGATAGCTGGAAAGGGTCTTTTTTTTAAAGGCCGCCGAGTTTAATTATAGTTTTTTTTCCGGATCATATAAATATGGACTTATAAGGTTGTTTTGAGTAAGTACATCTTTAGCTTCCTTTTCAATTTCTAATGACTTGTATTTCGTATTAGGTCTTTCTACTGAAGAGTGGTCTCATCAGTTCGGTGGTCAAATGTTGTCTGCTAAAATCAGTTTTTATACCCGTTATAAGACCAGTGGTCGATTCAAAAAGTACCTGAAGCGTCTCATACAGTACCGCCTTATCTCATTAATATTCAGTGAATTTAGGTAGTGCGCATGTTGTATATATGAACCCACACGTATACAGTAATCACTTGGTACAACATGCGTAATAGCCGTTAGATTTTGTCAGTACTATTGTGCCTTTTATCGGAATTGTGTAGCTTTAAGCGGAAAAAATATTAAGTCAAAATTTAAGATGTTTACATATTTATAAATCTCCTTATAACCCTCCCAGGAACACTACAACCATCAATTTTAAGATAAATAATTAGCTGAAGCTTTTATTTATCCATAACCTTATTAGCAGTATTAAGAAAACGTCTGCAATCGATAGAAAATGGAGTTTAAAAAATAGTTAAAATTTGACTTAAGATATTGCTAATACGGACCCTACTCTATAATTCAAACTTTATAGTTAGCTTGTCCTTGTTCCGTGGAAACCCTTCTAGTATATTTTAAAAGTAGATTCAAACTGTTAGTATGCCTAATAACTGTTTCAAGACTACCGTGTTTCATTATAAGGTTGTTATCAATTATTGAATGCACGCATTGCACGATTGTGATCAGTTGTTTAATACACGCAAAACACGGTTGTTATCCGTGGCAGTTGTTGAATATATGCATTACACGGATGCTATCAATTATTCAACGCACACATTGTACGAATATATTTCTATTAAATGAACCTTTGAAACTGTTTTGCATAGTAAAATTTACATCACAGAACCCAGTGTGACAAAAAATGATCGATGTAATGGTATGTCAATCAAACTAACAGCATGGCGATTGATTGTTATTTCCCAAATGCCAACACTCAGTTATTGTATGAATAACTAGCTTACAGCATACTTTATTGCACCAGAAATGCAGCAGAAAAAGAAAGCAGTGTGTTCTGAATGCAAATAAGTGAAACTTAGCAATCCTGAAGTAGTTATCAAGCATACAAAATGTGCACATCGCTATTATTTTGACGTGTTATCTTACATGTATGTAATATATATAATATAACATTCAATGAAAAGTAATACAATTTTAATTTTAAATCAACAATTCATAAAATTCAAACACAATTTCCTTTGAACTATTCAAAAAGTTATTTCGATCTTCAGAGATTGCTGAGCCTGATTTTTTTATAAACATACCGGTGGTACATTCTCAAATACCATTGTTTTCTTACTTCAATTTAAAATAGATGGTTCCACTACTCCAGCGTTTAAAGGTTCAGCATATTGTTTAATCAACTTTAGGATATGATGTCGGTTTTTTAATTTAGTATTTTGACTGTTGCTTGAGATACGGTGGCTTCATAACCTCTGCCCCCACCCCAACTAAATTTCATTTTGTTTATTTCGCCCATTGTTTTCTCGTTTAGGGCAAAGCATTTTTGTTAGAAACTTGGACCATACGCCGCTGGCCATGGAATGGTATGAACACACTTTATTGAGGGTTCCATGTTCACCGTCATATGCATACCATCTTCGAGATGGCTCCAAATGTTCGTACTGTTGACATTTTAAATATTGAGTTCTGCTCAACCCGGGGCTAGAGGGCGTGAGAGGTAGCAAGCATTTTCACTACCGTTCATGAACAGTCTCAGTCAAGCTGAGACTGCTATATAACTTATATTTATCGTGTTCGACGATTTCCAAATTTCTCATTTCATTTCAAATTTCTCATTTCAAATTTCTCATTTCAATAATCTTTTTGCAAATATGCAAGTTATGTAGAAAAACGAACGGGGCACCATATGACCCTTATGTCCATATAATTTAGGGAATTACGCCAATTTAATCAATGTAACAGACTCAGCTCTGACACCGTTATATGCAAACTATATACTGATAAAAATAAGTTTAGCAAGTAAATAACATATAAGTCCCGTTGACCAGATTCTAGGATATGTGAAGAAGTGGTCATGGGCAATATAACTTACATAATTATCAGTTATATTAAGGGAATAAGTCTCAAAATAAATATGCGAAAACAATAGCAACATGTGGTAATCTACATGTTTTACAGAAATAATTTCGCTCTTATTTCAATGTAAAGGGAGGTAATTTCACAAATGGTAAAGTTTGGTTTCCTATATCTCATAAGGGCAAGGAAATTGTCGGTTTTAGCTTTTTTTTTTATAACTTGAGACCCATAACAGTTACTTCGTAATGTTTAATCTTGCTCTTTACCTTATATGTTTTTAGCTCGACTGATCAAAGATCAGCAGAGCTTATGCCGTCGTGCTGCGTCCGTCGTCCGTCTGTCCGTCCGTCCGTCCGTCTGTAAAGCTTTTTTTTTGGCGACTACTCCTCTGAAACTACATGACGAATTGTCATGACATTTCACAGGAATGTTACTCTTGATGTCTAGTTGATCCTAGCAAAAATTCAGGTCGGCCGGAAATTCAAGATGGCCGCCACGGCTAAAAATAAATTTTAAAAATGCGATTTTGTGGCGACTACTTCTCAAAAACCGTAAGTAATATTGATTTGGAACCTTTACCAAAATGACTGGCAGGACATGTAGTTGATCCTAACCACAGTTAATTTTGATTGGATTTCAAACATGGCCGCCAGTGGCCATCTTTGTTTACATAGAGTTATATATGAAAAACTTGTGGCGACTACTCCTCTGAAACTACTTCACGGATTTTCATGAAACTTCACAGAAATGTTGCTCTTGATGTCTAGTTGATCCTAGCAAAACTTCAGGGCGGTCGGAAATTCAAGATGGCCGCCATGGCTAAGAATAGATTTTAAAAATGCGATTTTGTCGCGACTACTTCTTAAAAACCGTAAGTGATATTGATTTGGAATCTTTACCAAATTGACTGGCACGACATCTAGTTGAACTCACCAAAGTTCATTTTCATTGGATGTCAAACATGGCCGCCAGCGGCCACCTTTGTTTACATAGTTTTATATAGGAAACACTTGTGGCGGCTACTCCTCTGAAACCATTTGAAGAATTTTCATGAAACTTCACAGGAATGTTGCTCTTGATATCTAGTTGATCCTAGCAAAAATTCAGGGTAGCCGGAAATTCATGATGGCCGCCACGGCTAAAAATAGATTTTAAAAATGCGATTTTGTGGCGACTACTTCTCAAAAATTGTAAGTGATATTGATTGGAACCTATACCAAAATGACTGGCAGGAAATGTAGTTGACCCTAACCAAAGTTCATTTTGACTGGATGTCAAACATGGTCTCCAGCGGCCATCTTTGTTTACATAGAGCTATATAGGAAAAACTTGTGGCCATCTTTGTTTACATAGTGTTATGTAGGAAAAACTTGTGACGACTACTCCTCTGAAACAAACTACTTGTTAGAATTTCATGGAACTTGACTGGAATGTTGCTCTTGATGTCTAGTTGATCCTAGCAAAATTTCAGGTCGTCCGGAAATTTTAGATGGCCACCATGGCTAAAAATAGATTTTTAAAAAACAAATTTGTAGCGACTACTTCTTGAAAACTATAAGTGATATTGATATGGGACTTTTTCTAAAATGATCAGCGTGACATGTTGTTGGTCCTTGTTAGAAAATATTTTGATTCAACATTAAACATGGTTGCCAGCGGCCATCTTTGTTTATATAGAGTTATATATAAAATCTTGTAACAACTACTCTGAAACTAATTGACAGATGTTCATGAAACTTCACAATAATGCTGATCTAGCTATCAGAACCTATCAGTAGAGCTTCAAGGTCATTGACCTCTTGTTTTAAATGTGAAATAGTACGTTTTAAATAAATGGGAGATAACTCTGATACTTACATTTGATTACAAAAAGTAAGTGAAAAAGAAAATCAACCTTAGTCATGCCGATAATTTAAAATACTTCACAGTATAAAATAACATTATATTTATTTAAGCTAGATGTGCATAAGGGCTAGCTAAACTTTATTTTGAGTATACAGTTCCACATGTTATGTTAATATGCTGGATACAAATATATTGTTTATATGTTTCTTGATACGGGAGAGGCCTTACATAGGCATTGCCTGTTGGCCAATCCCATGCTTTACTTGAATACAATATTGTTTAAATTAACTATGATAAAGATTTCAAAATAATCCATTGAGAATACTTAACTAAATAAATGTATCATTACTTTGATTCTGGCAAATGACGCGGTTTGCGCAAAAGGTGTCAGTGCACCATTAATTGTCCGTCTTTGTTTTATATAGGATTAGTGTATGTTAAGAAACACAAAATGCACATCCTTTTCCGCCATACACGATTTCTAAACGTATCGATCAAAATAGCTAGCATTCTCTAATAAAAAACAAAACAATAAAAATAGGAGGTTATGTATCATGTAAGAAAAAATAATCCGTTGATTTACGTCACTTTCTATTTTGACACTCGAAATCTCCTTAATTTAATTAATTTACCTATTTCTACTTTCTTTTGACTATCTATGTTAGTTTAAACAAACACTAAGACATATTCCCAATACATCATTCGGATTAATTAAAGTTAAAAAAGACAATAAGCAATCAAAAATGTGCGTTTTGTATCACAACTAAGGCAGGGAAACGTTGTTTTGAGCTCTACTGGCCAACTCGAACAAGTTTGAAAACCAGCCAGATCGGACCAGTAACAGCGGAGTTATGGCCCTTGATTTAGTTAAAAATGCTATTTTTTGCGTCGTTAAGACGATAGGGCTATCATTTTTCATACGATATTTACTAAACTTTACCGGATTGTTAATAGCAATGAAAGCTTGGACAAGTTCGAAAACCAGCCAGTTCAGACCAGTAACAGCGGAGTTATGGCCTTTGATTTAGTTAAAAATGCTATATTTTGCCTCGTTAAGACGATAGGGCCTTCATTTGGACGGATTTCAGTGAAACTTTTAGGAATGATCAGTACCAAGCCTAGTTGTACATATCGTCACCGTGTTCTGGTTGAATGATTTTGTCGGAGATATGTCACTTTAAAGGTTTTAATACACAAACTTTGTCCTGATTAGTTCTCCTGAACCCTAAAACGATACGTTTTAGGGATGATCAGTTCAAGGTCTAGTTATGCAAATCATCGCCAGGTGAATGATTTGTGGCACAGTTATGGCCCTTTAAAGGTTTTAATACACAAACTTTGTCTGGACTAATTCTCCTGAACCCCCATATTTCAACAAAACGTTACTGGGATGATCAGCACCAAGCCTAGTTGCGCATGTCATCGTCGCGTTCCGGTTTACATATTTTGGCGGAGTTATGGCCCTTTAAAGGTTTTTGATACACAAACATTTTCCGGGCTAGTTCTGAACTCCTGGCTGGATTTCAACGAAACTAGACGAGGATGGTCAGTATCAAGCATTTTTGTGTCTTTCATCGCCATATTCCGATTGAATGATTTTTGGCAGAGTTATGGCCCTTTAAAGATTGTAATAGGTCAGCCTCTCCGTGGCCGAATGGTTAACGACGTTGCGTTGTAAACCTTCGCCTCTCACCGCTGCCTCCACCACAAAAAATCGACCGTCATATATAACCTTGCATGTGTTGAAAATGATGTAAAACACGATACAAACAAACAAACAAACAAAAGATTTTAATAGACAAACTCGCCGGATTTCAACGAATCTTGGTGGGGATGATCAGTACCAAGTCTAGTTGCACCTATCATTGCCGTGTTCTGGTTGAATGCATATTGGCAGAGTTATGACCCCTTAAAGGTTTTAATACACTAACTTTATACAGACTAGTTCTCCTGAACCTCTAGCTGGATTTCAACGAAACTTGGATTGGATGATCAGTACCAAGCCTAGTTGCGTATTTCATCGCCATGTTCCGGTTGAATGATATTTGAAAGAGTTATGACCCCTTATAAATAAACGTTATCTTTAGCCAGTAGAGCGTCCTCATGTCCTCTTGGGCCTCTTGACACTATTCGACTTTACACCATGGAGGCACACCTCCGATGGAGTAATTACGCCTGATAATGGTTGGCAGCGGTGCAGATTGATCTATGTATAATACTGGTAATGTTTATTAGTACTAGGTTTGTTTACAAAACAAACCGATGTTAAAACAATGGCATCGTTTAGACGAATACGATCTGCTATTTTTAAGGAGACGGTTTTCAAAATGTTTGTTTTGGAGGTCGAAAGGATAAAAAGAAGATATAAAAGTCGAACAGGAAATGCAGCATTCAAGGACCACAGCCAACCAAAAAACCGCATAGAAACAAACAATAATAACAAATATGAATAAAAGACAAGATATGACATCACAGACATAATAGGGGTGGTAATAGGGCTACTGCTTTTGAACGGTCAGTGTCTAAAAAGACCACTGGGGTTTAACCAGGTTCTAGGGTGCACCAAACCTCACTCTTACCCTGTTTCATCCCATTAAAACGGGACAGTGTAAATAAGGAAAACGAATTTGGCGGTACTATTCCAAGTATGTGTCATCCATGATGATAAAACCTCCCGATGATATTTACTCAACAACTAGAAAGCGACTATACAGTTTTTAGCTCGACTGATCAAAGATCAGCAGAGCTTATGCCGTGGTGCGTCGTCCGTCGTACGTACGTCCGTCTGTCTGTCTGTCTGTCTGTTCTTCCGTCTGTAAACTTTTTTGTGGCGACTACTACTCTGAAACTACTTACGGATGTTCATGAAATTTCACAAGAATGTTGCTATTGATGTCTAGTTGATCCTATCAAAATGTTCAGGTCGGCCGGAAATTCAAGATGACCGCCACGGCTAACAATATATTTTAAAAATGCGATTTTGTAGCGACTAAATCTCAAAATCCATAAGTGATATTGATTTGGAACCTTTACCAAAATGACTGGCTTGACATGTAGTTGGTCCTAACCAAAGTTCATTTTGATTGGATGTCATCTTTTGCCATCTTTGTTTACATAGGCTTATATAGGAAAAACTTGTGGCGACTACTTCTCTGAAACTATTTCTTGGAATTTCATGAAACTTGACAGGAATGTTGCTCTTTATGTCTAGTTGATCCCAGCAAAAATTCAGGTCAGTAGGAAATTCAAGATGGCCTCCACTGCTAAAGATAGATTTTAAAAATGCGACTTTGTGGCGACTACTTCTCAAAATCTTGATATAGAATTGGAACCTTTACCAAAATGACCGGTGCGACGTGTTCTTGGTCCTTACCAAGATTCGTTTCGATTCGATGTCAAACATGGCCGCCTTTGTTTACTTAGCGTTATATAGATAACACTTTTGGCGACTACTCCTCTGAAACTTATTGACGGATTTTCATGAAACCTCACAGGAATGTTGCTCTTGATGTCTAGTTAATCCTTGCAAAATTTCAGGTTGGCCGGAAATTTACGATGGCCGCAAAGGCTAAAATAGCTTTTAGAAATGCGATTTTGTGGTGACTGCTTCTCAAGAAACATAAGTGATATTGATTAAAATGACTGCCACGACATGTAGTTGGTCCTAACCAAAGTTCATGTTGATTGGATATCAAACATGGCGGCTAGATAGTAACCTAATTCTCAGGAGAAATTCCATAACATGACAGTGACCTGGTCACACACCTGCTATATTTATGAATAGGGATTATTGCATATATTTTGCAAAAGGGTGATTTGGAGAAATGGCTATTGAGCAACTAATATACTAAGGTTGATGTTGTAAGGGATTTTATTGATATAGCTTTATAATTAAAATTTGTGGTAGCATTATGACATTTTTATAAGCTGGAAAAAGATATAATCTTTAGACTGGGATCAAATTGAATGAGATAATAATGTTGCATAGGTAATGTTGCATAATAAATAATAATATTTAGGAATGTAGGAATGTTGCTCTTGATGTCTAGTGGTCCTAAGTAAAAATCAGGTTGGCCTAAAATTCAAAATATTAAATACAATTTTGTGGCTACTTCTCTAAAACCATAAGTGGTATCGGTTTGGTACCTTTACCAAAATGACTTTCATAATCTTTACAGGAATGTTTGTCTTGATATCCAGTAAGTCCCAAGTAAAAATCTGGTTGGCCGGAAATTCAAGATGGCTGCCACAGCTTAAATACAAGTTTGTGGCAACAACTTCTCAAAAATCATGTGGTATTGATTTGAAACCTTTACTAAAATGACTGAAATGACATATAGTTGATCCTAAATAAAATTCATTTTGATTACATGTCAAACATGGCTACCAACGACCATCTTTTTTTACATAAAGTGATATAGGAAAAACTTGTGGCGACTACTTCTCTGAAAGTCCATAAAACTTCACAGGTTCTCTTGGCTGATCTAGCTATCAAAATCTATCAGTAGATCTTCAAGGCCATTGACCTCTTGTTTAAATATACACTCTTAATTTAAGAACCTATTATCCATTAAATATATGTATAATACCTCCTTCACATAATCCGAAGTCGTTTATATTTTGCCCTAGTTTAACTTCACAAAATATACGGTCTTAGGACTTTATAAATAGATGTAAATATACAAAACTCATGACCAACCGTAAGCTACGTTATTGATACGCTTCGTCACTTCAATAGACACAGGTTCATTATTTTTATTTTTTATTTTCGTTACAGTTCATCCATAGATACAGTACTAGATAAGTGGCATAAACAAAATTATACGACAGAGCTGCTCTATGTCTTCGGTTAAAAACAGTGCTAACAGCTCTAAGCCCTCTGAAACACTCCACCCTCTGTACCACACACGTCAGATTGGTTTGAACGAGAAAAGGCAGTAAACTGCATTTGGACAGTTAAGATCGGTGTTCAAATGACTTTTAAGTATTAAGAATAGTAATCCATTTTTAAATCCTCAACATTCACTTAAAACTGCAAATAAACACATATATATATCTAGGAAGTTTGACTGGATGATGAGGCCATGGCGACATACATTGACCTAGGTCTGACGTTTTGCCACGTTATTGATTTTGGTTTATGTTCAAAGAACTAACTAAATTCACTGATTGTATGCTTGCGGTTACTAAACTAAAATAAATACATACCTCTTTTAACAATAATTATATCGAACTATTCAAATGCAGATACATGCATCCATGCTCCATGGACTTACATACTTCTATTGCAGGTTATTGCTTTTGCGTGTGTGATAAACTTTTAATTCATCCCCTGTGCTAAATTCACATTTTTACTAAGGCTCCATTCTCCTCATCAGATTATTTGTTGTCAAAACAATTCGGATTAGACGAGCTGCGAGTGTCACTAACAGTTCTTCTAATGTTGTCCTTTTGTATAATATTTACTGCCGTCTGCACTCTATATATGTTCTTCGATATGACCCTTGTATCCTTGTTCGATGCGAAAGCGGATATGATCTAATGCAATTAGCCGAACTATTGTCCAGGATGGCTAGTTACATGATAGAGTGTAGTGGTAATAACGTCTGTATTATGCTAATACCTTGCCAAGACTTAGCAATAGTTTATGTATGCGTATTACCATAATGTTTCATTTTCTGCGAGAACTTGCACCACTCCTTTTTCTAAAATGGTAATTTATGTGTAATTTACTGACGTCTTTATTGCAAATCTATACCTTTTCTGATATAAAAGTATGTTTTATCGTTCGCTTTTTTTACGAGGGCTATGGGAAGCCATTACCGTCAAAATGTGGACATTTACAAACCATTCAATGACAGGCCGTTTAATTCAACATGAAGCCATTTGATGACGTACATATTGATTCGATGCGACGTGTACATTTTGTTCATTCGTTACAAAGCGAATTAATACGGTTCGAAGTGAAATGATACGGTGTAAAATGTCAAACCATACGACGCAAATAGAAATCATTCAGTGCAATGACAAACCATTCGACAAAAAAAAAAATGCAATACAATAAAATACAATCGGTACGATGAAAACTTAAACGATTCATCGAAAAATGTGAAGTGATACAGAACAAAGTAAATCAGCATGATGCAATATGAATCAATTTAACGCAAACACATTTAGTCTGGTGGCAAGTAAAATAATCGGACGAAAGCGAAGTCGGTGCAATGCAAACACAAGCCGTTCGACAGAAACTGATTTCATTACGTGAAAGTTACGTGAAAATGAAACGGTACGAGGGCGGCAGCACTATCGATATTTGCCACATTACTTGCAGGGTTATTTCCCCTACATGATTACTGGCTTTATGATAAAAAAGAAGTATGTTCTTTTCAATGATTAAGTGTTGGACAAAATATATTTATTGTCATTTAAAGTCGGTAATCTTACTTAGATTGCAATGAAATTTGAATTTGGCGTCCATTTTGTTTTTTCGCCATTTTGACCTATTTTGAGACATTTTGGTGATGTCCAACTTATTTGTTCGGATTCAGCACCCTCAAATTAAGTTAAAAACAGTATGTTGGACAAAATAAAATAAAGAAAAAGTATATTTATTGCCATTTAAAGTCGGTAATCTTATTTAGATTGCAATGAAATTTAAATTCGGCGCCCATTTTGTTTTTTTGCCATTTTGACCTATTTTAAGATATTTTGGTGATGTCCAACATATGTTTTCGGATTCAGCACCCTCAAATTAAGTTAAAAAGTATGTTGGACAAAATAAAATAAAAATGGTCATACCTTCCACATTTTTCTGAAAAAGGGGTCTTGACTATATCTTGTTTATGTATTTTGTCTCAGCAAAAGCGTGCGTTTCTCTTCTGTAATGTGATATCGCAGGCTAAGTACTTTTGAAAGTTATTTATAGTATGAACTAAATGTGTATCTCAGACATTGATTCTTATTAATGACATTGTTTCGCTATTGTCAAACATCTGCTTTGCGGCGCTGAGTGTTAAACTATCAATGGATGAGATTCCAAAAATAAGTCCAGTTACTTTTCTATCTGGATTTAGTTTCAAGTGTGTGGTCTGGTCATTTGTGAATATTTATTCCTCATTTTCTTACACGTTTGCAAACTTTTCTTCAGATTTACTATTTATAACTGTGTCAATATTTGAAAGTCACAAATGAGATTATATTTGTACTAACTATGTTAGGAAGACATTTCTGGAATTTCATCTCAACCGAAATAAGTATCCCGTAATGGAGCCTTCTCCTGAAAAATGTCACTGCACCATTAAAGTGCCAGACTGAAAATCGTGGGAGGGAAAATAATCTATATATATATGTACAGTAGACATTCTTTTTTTAATAATGGCATTGGTTTAGCTTTAAACTTATACAGTCTTGCTTTCGAAACGTTTTAGATACGTTGAACTTTACGCAAACGTATGTTTATATTAAATGTTGCAACCTTGCCAAGTGTTAAAGCCGAAAACGGATAGAAATACGTGACATAATTATGTTGCCGCTATGGAATTGTTATTTACAGACGGAGTTGAAAGCTGATTTAATGGACAATCACTTATTCTTCCTCATATACAGGTATAACAGCATGACTATACGCAGTCGCAAAAAGATCAATTACGCTGGTACAATGTTTTGAATATGTATATGTAAATATGTATATAGTTTTATTTTTCAGTATCATATTGATACTCTATTCATGCAAAGGACCATATGGCCATCGAGTATATATTCCATATGGCCATCGAGTATATATTCTTTCTAAATATCATTATCCTAACAGTTGTCAATGAAAGTTGATGGTATAAAAATAACACAGAAGCAGACACAACCGTCTAATGTGAAGAGGAATGGTACACAACGTTTATGACATGTTAAGCAGAAGACATATTACATTTGAATGGTACACAGCGTTTATGACATGATCAGCGGAAGACATATTGTAATGGTACACAGAGTTTATGACATGCTGCCTGACAAGGCCTCTATCTTTTCAGCTGAACTTAAGGAAATTAAACTTGCCTTAAATTATATTCAGGAATCTGATGATGACCATTTTGTAATATTTTCTGATTCCCTTTCATCTCTTCAAGCACTGGGTAATATGAAACATGATAACCCAGTTGTGCTTCAACTTTTAGAAAAGTACAATTCTCTTATAATTGATAATGTTATTATTTTCTGCTGGCTTCCAAGCCATGTAGGAATACGTGGTAATGATAGAGCTGATAGTGCTGCTAAGGCAGCATTAGATTTACATATATCTAATACCAAATTACCTCATACTGATTTTAAAAATTGTATTAACACATATATTCGTAACTCTTGGCAAACCGCTTGGGATTTGTCAGTTAACAATAAACTCCATCAATTAAACCGTTACTCGGAGAATGGCGTTCTTCTAGTAGACCCATTCGTCGAGAGGAAGTTGTCCTAGCCCGGTGCAGGATAGGGCATACACGTTATACTTATTCATATTTATTACAAGGTGAGCAATTATCAGAATGTATACCCTGCTTTGCACCGTTAACGGTCAAACACATCTTATTGGAATGTGTAGACTTTGATCCTATGCGTCAAAGGTACAACAATGTTAATACTATGAAAGAGTTATTTGATACTGTAGATTTTAGTCTTGTTTTAGATTTCCTAAAAGAGATCAGACTATATAAATCATTATAATGTGTTCTTATATATATTTACTTGTTTATATACCCGTTGACGGGCATTTGTTGATTTACATACATAGTTTATATTACACCTTATCATCCCTTATTTTTTATAGTTTTATCTTTATATATTTACATTAATTTTTAATTTATACTTCATTTCTTCATTCTTCATCAATTTTTGCGCACAATATGACCTATTTATGTGTCGACGTGCCGTAAAACACCATTCATTCATTCATTCATTCATTATGACATGTTAAGCAGAAGACATATAAGATCTGAATGGTACACATCGTTTCCTTAGCCTCGTCCGTCGGAATGGGACGTAAACCGGGTGGTCCCGTGTATCGGTCTATCCGCCGAGCACGTTAAAGAACCATGGGAATCTATTCGATAATAAGAGTATAGGGCACGGTTCCCGGATTCCTATGTATCCTTCCACTCTCTCTGGGGCGGCTCTAAATAACCTGTACTGTGTTGATGAGCCGTTAAACAACATTCAACATCTTCAACATCGTTTATGGCATGTAAGGGAGAAGACATGTTACATCTGAATGGTACACGTCGTTTATGACATGTTCAGCAGACGCCATATTACATCTGAATGGTACACGGCGTTATGACATGTTAAGCAGAAGCCATATTACATTTGAATGGTACACGGCGTTATGACATGTTAAGCAGAAGCCATATTATATCTGAATGGTACACAGCGTTTATGACATGTTAAGCAGAAGCCATATTACATTTGAATGATACACAGCGTTTATGACATGTAAAGCAGTAGACATTATATCTGATGGTACACAGCGTTTATGACATGTAAAGCAGAAGCCATATTATATCTGAATGGTACACAGCGTTTATGACATGTTAAGCAGAAGCCATATTATATCTGAATGATTCACAGCGTTTATGGCATGTTAAGCAGAAGTCATATTATATCTGAATGGTACACAGTGTTTATGACATGTTAAGCAGAAGCCATATTATATCTGAATGATTCACAGCGTTGATGACATGTTAAGCAGAAGCCATATTATATCTGAATGGTACACAGTGTTTATGACATGTTAAGCAGAAAACATATTACATCTGAATGGTACACAGCGTTTATGACATGTAAAGCAGAAGACGTATTACATCTGAATGGTACACAGCGTTTATGACATGTTAAGCAGAAGCCATATTACATTTGAATGGTACACAGTGTTTTTGACATGTTAAACAGAAAACATATTACTTCTGAATGGTACACGGCGTTTATGACATGTTAAGCAGAAGACGTATTACATATGAATGGTACACAGCGTTTATGACATGTTAAGCAGAAGACGTATTACATCTGAATGGTACACGGCGTTTATGCATGTTAAGCAGAAGACATATTATATCTGAATGGTACACATCCTTTATGACATGTTAAGCAGAAGACGTATTATATCTGAATGGTACACATCGTTTGTGACATGTTAAGCAGAAGACGTATTACATCTGAATGGTACACGGCGTTTATGACATGTTAAGCAGAAGACATATTACATCTGATGGTACACAACGTTTATGACATGTTAAGCAGAAGACATATTACATCTGCGAAACAGCAAAGAACCGAGAATGTGGATAATCCTCATTTAGATAATGTGTTTTGGTTGCTTCGATTTTCCACAAACTGCGTCATTCTGCAAAGGGTATAAGTTTGTATTTGTGTAAGTTCATTACTTATGTTATGTCTAGCCTGTGAAGTATATTGTATTTATTCTAGGCAATGGTCGTGTTATTCAATTTATATTATTATATATGTAATCTCGCAGGATAGATATGTCTGTATAGCTAACAATTGAATGTGCTGTTTTTGTCTCGCCATTTCGATGAAAAAAAGATACATATATGTTGCTTTTCCGGCGACGGCGGCGGCGGCGGCGAAGGCGATGGCGAAGGCGTCAACATTCAAGTTTTGCGTTTAGGTCATTTTCTCACAAACTGTCAGCACTAGACCTTTAAAACTTTGCTTATAGTTGTTTGTTTCTTTCTTTCTTTCTTTCTTTGTATGGTGTTTTACGTCATTTTCAACACATGTAAGGTTATATATGACGGTCTATTTTTTGTGGTGGAGGCAGACCACCCACTTTTCCTGGGTAGAACCAGTACTGTACACCTCCCGCCATCTGTAAGAATCGACACTTCCTCACTTACAAGTCGAGCTCCAAGTGGGATTCGAACCCGCAGCGGTGAGAGGCGAAGGTTTACAACACAACGTATCTCATCGTAATGTGACAAAGCAAATGTGGAAGTGACCTTGACCGTCCAAGCAAAGGGAAGATAACTTAATAATGTGTACCTTCAACTTTTGCGTTTAGGTCACTTTTTCACAAACTGTATCCACTAGACCTTTCAAACTTTGCTTATAGTTGTATCTTGTGCATTAGACCATTCTTACTTATAGTTGTTTCTTGGGTAGTACATCACAACGTTTCAAAAAACAAATGGATGTGACCTTCACCCTTCAAGAAGATAAGTGCAGATAACTTTAATTGTTAAATTTGCATCACTTTCTCATGAACTATAATTATGCACTAGATGTTTTAAACCTAGTTTATAGCTTAATCTTTGGAAGACGAACATTCTATTTTGACATAGTTGTGTCTTTGGTAGTGCATCTGTTTGAATGCATGGATTTCATCTATGACCTTTACCTACTTTTTGGAGCTGATGATTTTTTTTGATTTTTTTTTATTATTTTTTTTTTTTTATAGAATGTCATGTTGTTTTAAAACAAATGCACTTAAATGTCATCTCAGTAAACTCCATTGGTTTTAGTTATTAAAATGTTTACAAACTTTCATTTAAGCAACATTTATCTTTTATTTTTAAGTCCCGCCTCCGTTAGGCGAGACCAATCTCTAGCCAGAGTACACGCGTTCCTCATTTGACTCTGTCAACGTCAAAGGAATTAGGGCGAACGGTTAGGTCACGTGATTATTCAAAAAAGTTTTGACGATGTTTATAATAAATCCTTTTGCGTGATCTGCAAAGATAAAATATAGACCTATATTAAATAATTTCAATTTTTATTTCTATGAGTTAATTTTTTTTAGTAATTTTCTGCTATCGAGATTCGGTTTTAAATGTTTACATGAGGAGACATAAAATAGTCTCGATTAAAACTAAATTGTTTTCATGCATTATTTCAAATCTTGCAACATCTAATTTGCAAATATTCTGAAAATTATATTTACACAAGAAATAAATAAGTTTCGGGCAAACATATTCCAATGTAACAGGTTTTACCAACATCTTGTAATTTAGTAGTTAGCAGAGATATATGTGAGTGCAAGTAACGATAACTCTGCGTGGAAATTGAGGCGAGACATGTGAATCCGCGGATTTCTGACTGTAACATTGTTGTTTAATCGGAACCGAGGCTCTGCCGAGTTCAAACAGGTCTAATGAATGAACGAATGTTCCTATCGGAAATTGGATACCCATGATTCATTATTATACCCCCGTTAAACGAAGTTTAGTGGGTATACTGGTTTCACCTTGTCCGTCCGTCCGTCTGTCTGTCTGAAGACGCAACCTTGTCCGCTCCATAACTCCTCTCCCCGTGAAGCAAATCTCATAAACTTCATGGGTGGACTGCCTGCGATGAGAGAATGACTCCTATTGATTTTGAGGTCAGAAGGTTAAGGTCACCGTGACCCGATAATGAAAACCCTCGTCTGCTCCAAAACTCCTCTCCCACTGAAGCAAATTTCATGAAACTTCACAGGTGAACTGCCTGTGGTGAGAGGATGACCCTATTGATTTTGAGGTAAGTATGTCAAAGGTCAAGATCACCGATACCCGATAATGAAAATTTTGTCCGCTCCATAACTCCTCTCCCCATGAAGCAAATTTCATGAAACGTCATAGGTGAACCCCCTGTAGTAAGAGGATGACCCCTATTGATTTTGAAGTCAGTAGGACAAAGGTCAAGGTGACCAGGACCCGATAATGAAAAACCGTGCCCGCTCCATAACTCCTCTCCCCCTGAATCAAATGAAACTTCATGGGTGGACTCTTTGTGGTGATAGGATGATTCTTTTTATTTTTAGGTCAGTTGGTCAAAGCTCAAGGTCACCTGGTCCCGATAATGAAAAACCTTGTCCGCTCCATAACTCCTCTCCCCCTCAAGCAAAGTTCATGAAACTTCATAGGTGGACTGCCTGTGGTGAGATGATGACGTGGTGAGATGATGATCCCTATTTGCTATTTTGAGGTCAGAGGTCAAAGGTCAAGGCCACCATTACCTGATTATGAAAATCCTATTCCACTCAATCTTTACTCAAACGGTAGGGTACGGAATGGGGTGGGAGGGTGGGGGGACTGGTAGCGGGGGTATATTTGTCGCCCTTAAAAGGCGACAGCTCTAGTGTTTTATTCGTAAAAATAACGGATTGATAACTGCTTCTTGTTAGACTTCCTCGAAATATAACACAGACCATGGTGTTTCTACAATACAACAACTTACAGATTAGTGTTAACCAGGTAAGCGATTGGTCAACATAAACGGTTAGGAATCCGAGACTTATGTTAAAGTGAACTCATGGATTGATTAACATATTTTATTATTATATTATAGTATGATATATTAACATATCATGAAACAAAATTGATAATTTCACACCCGATTACCGGCAGCCCTAGGCACAGTTCGGCAGCCGTAGGCACAGTTCCCGGTAAAAAAAAAAAAGTTTCAAAAGGGTAAATAAATCTAGTTTTATGACTTGTTAGAAAAGTGAATCGGCCATTTTAATTTGGAAGGAATGTTGTGTATGTCACCTGATTCCCGTGAAATTTGAACCTATATTGTGCGAGTTAGGGTAGGTTAAATGTTGAAATTAAGCTTAAAAATGTGATTGTAGAAAGTTAGAGACCTGGAACTCGGTAAATAGTCAAGTTTAAGAGATTTCAGACATACTGCCATAAAATATTATCTATCCTGAATAAACAGTCCACATGTTAGCCCACAGAACATTTTATTAAAATAATTGTGGGTTTTTAAACACGACCGGGTATTGAAAAATGGCAGGAGTACGGTACAGTTCCATTATTTATTGGCAGGTAGCTAGTACAGTTCCGAAAAATGGCAGGCGTATGATACAGTTCCAAAAACATCGGATGCTAAAGTCTTTTCTCCTTTGGTATAGTGGTGTAATTTCGAAAACACTAATGAAGAAGTACTGTATATATAATTATATACATCTTCGGTCCTTCCATAAACGTTTAAGAAAACCCACCAACCGTAGGGAAACGTGAATATAGGCTCGTTTGAACCTTCATTCCGACGGTACAGTACAGAGAAAGACAGGTTTTAATAACAATCGTATGTTGTGCTGAGTTACGTCCCCTTTTTATGATTCACCATTTATGATAACAGGCGTTTGGTATTTAGATGTTTTGGAATAGATTGCATAATTTTAATTACTGCATAGTTGAACACATCACATTAATTACGGTTTAAGGCCACTCTATGTAACTTAATATATCACGTTTCCCTACGGTTGGTGGGTTTTCTTAAACGTTTATGGAAGGACCGAAGATGTATATAATTCTATATACAGTATTTCTTCATAAGTGTTTTCGAAATTACACCACTATACCAAAGGAGAAAATACTTTAGCGTCCGATGTTTTTGAAACTGTACCAAACGCCTGCCATTTTTCGGAACTGTACTAGCTACCTGCCAATAAATAATGGAACTGTACCGTACTCCTGCCATTTTTCAATACCCGGTCGTGTTTAAAAACCCACAATTATTTTAATAAAATGTTCTGTGGGCTAAAATTTGGACTGTTTATTCAGGAAAGATTATATTTTATGGCAGTATGTCTGAAATCTCTTAAACTTGACTATTTACCGAGTACCAGGTCTGTAACTTTCTACAATCAATTTTTTAGCTTAATTTCAACATTTAACCTACCCTAACTCGCACAATATAGGTTCAAATTTCACGGGAATCAGGTGACATACACAACATTCCTTCCAAATTAAAATGGCCGATTTTCTTTTCTAATAGTTAAAGGCTAACAAGTCATAAAACTAGATTTATTTACCCTTTTGAAACTTTTTTTTTTATACCGGGAACTGTGCCTACGGCTGCCGAACTGTGCCTACGGCTGCCGGTAATCGGGTGTGAATTTACCTATAAGTATATGTTTTTCAAATTGATATATTCAGTATGTGTGTGAAGTTAGTTATAAGTCAATTATGACAATTGGCGTGAAAACTAGTGCAGAGCTGCGTGGGTGGTGGAGGTGGGGCTTCACTTCCGGTTTAGATTTAGACACTATTTCATCTTTGTATGACCTGA
This sequence comes from Cyrtodaria siliqua, assembly GCA_037043455.1. Lineage (NCBI taxonomy): Eukaryota > Metazoa > Mollusca > Bivalvia > Adapedonta > Hiatellidae > Cyrtodaria > Cyrtodaria siliqua. The sequence continues at coordinate 92,055 of JAWPHD010006854.1, forward strand.
AACATTAAAGGGCATTTAGATGAAACTTTCAAGCAATGGATGTATAGCGAAAAAGAAACTCAACTCGGGAATTTCCACTATATATTGTGTATACTGCACGCTTAATTCCACGTAATAGTCCAAAAAAATCCCAAAATGTTTTGAAAAAAAATGTTGCAGTTAGTTAAAAAAAGAAAAAACACAATTGTGATGTTGTAGACGTTTTAATCACGGTACACTGTGTAACAAGACATTCGTAAATGTTGAAGTTTGAGCCAAACGCGTGCTCTGTCAGTAACGAAACTTTGATGGAATCCCTTGGATGAAACGAACACATTTAAGAGAAAGAAAATAGCAGACTCGATATATTGAGACTTTCGTGAGGGGTGATATTAAGTGCAATACATTTCACGCACCTGACATTAAGATAAGCTCTAAAGCGAGGAGTTCCTTTTCTGGGTGTCAGAAATATGTCACATCAGACGGAAATGTATGGGTGTACCAATGGAATGTAGTCGGTACTAAAAACTAAGCAGACGTGTTAAACATTCACCCTTCACGGAAACTGTCGTGGCGCTGACATCCGTTTACATAATGTTCATCCTTTTACACTAAGATACAATAGGTTATATGCGACAATCATTGGAAAACACTGTCTTTTTTTCTTCATGTTTTAGAAGAAAAAAATATGTATTTTGGTGTTTTTTTAAAAAAGAAGAATGGGGCTCGATGGATTATTTTCAATATAATTATGGTCTGTTTGAAGACAATGCATAGACATTTCATACTAATTCATTACAATAAAATACTGAAAAGGTGATTCAAGCATTGGTCTGTTATTTGAATACGCTTTGAATTCACAAGTCAGTTTGCTGTGTGGTTCATATATTTCCCAGTCCACCAAGTATTTCCTTCTCTCCGTCATTTTAAATCCATAATATTGGACATTGTGATCAAATACTTGACAAATTGTTTGCCATAGTTTTGTGTCAATCTGCAGGTTGGATCATGTGTGCACAAACTTGCCGTTGACTTCTCCAATGGTTTAATTTCTCTGTTATCAATTCATAAAAAATACTGTATCAATTTATGGCATATCTATTAAAGACACGGATTTGTTTTCTGTGACATTTTAAAAATTAAATGAACTGCAGTAAAAATGCATACTTTGCCATAGCCTACCATTGCACGTGCATTTCATGGTTTAAGTGTTGTGCCGAAGCCTATGCTACACGTGCATGGTTAATGTGTTATGAACTTGTTTACTCATTATCTTAACCTAATTCGTGAAGGCAGCACAATTATTATTTGTGTCGTAACCGAAACTAACTTTGTAAAACCCGGTATAAACCGTATTAAGTCAAAGTGCTGAACGCACTGATGGGCGGTGCTTTTTGTAAGTGTTGGAATGGATGGGAAATGGAAGTGCTGTAAATGTAACTGCCATGGTTTGTTTTTTTACATTCAGTGACGTTTCAGATGATTGATATTCATTACCAATTTCATATTTAAACATATTTTAGCTAACTCATATGGCCCGAATTAGCTTCCGTAGATTTGTTTCTGAGCAAGCTCTTCAGCGAGGCATAGTATATTATACAGAGTGGAGTCTTGGTGTGGATTCTTAGAGTGGAGTGGAGTGAATAATTGGAGTGACCTTGGAGTCACATTTTGGATTGACCTTGGAGTCACATTTGGAGTGACTATTTTGGATAATTATCAATTTAATATTTTTGAATGACCCTCACAAGGTGCACAGTTCCTAACATACTCAGTACAGCTGCATTGTCTCATGAGACATGTGCTAACCTTAATGTGAGGAACAGACCATTTAAAAACAACATAAATGAACTTGGATACCTAAACATTAACCCCAGTATTGAAGCATTATGACCTTTGGCCCGACATAAAATAGTCCCGAGTGACCAACTAATCTTAGGTCAGGAAACTGACATCCAGTGTCAGGGGTATGTCCAATATGTCAGTCATACCACAGAGACTGAAAACAAACAGCATTAAAGTTTATGGGAACTTAGAGCTCTCTCAGCCTAACTGTTCCACAAACATGGATTATTTTAGAACATGTAATAACAGTGCCCAAGTTAAAATTAGATGTGCAATTTTGGAATTAGTTGTTGAAATTGGGTAGCTTAATAGACACATGCATTTTAAAGAATTATTTAATAAATAAATAAGTGTATGTGCAAATGAAGTAACCCATGTAAATGTATTAGTTTCTAAAAGGTTATTAATTGTAAGAGAAATTAAGACTTCAAGTTTAGACTAAAAAATTGACTCCAAAATTGACTCCAAGGTCACTCCAAAATGTTCACTCCACTCCACTCCAAGACTCCACACCAAGATTCCTTCAGCAGCACTGACTGTTCTATTTTTAGTAACATGATGCACTTTCTATTGTCTGCTTGTAGCACGATTATAACTGAGTTATAACCTTTTAAACAGATGATAAAAAGTTGACTTGGTGACATTTTGATAAAATAGGTATGTATGACCTAAATAAATAATAAATTGCCTTTATTCTGAACATTGTTTCTTATTTAGGGCATCAAATTAAAGGCATGCATGAGAGACTACTTCTTCTAGCGAAGTGTTGCATAGTGTGGTGCTGTTAGGTTTGTCACATTCCTAGAATGCCATTGAAAACCACCATTATACATCTGACGGTGCATTCGCACCGCCAAAAAGACATTTAGCGATTCCTATCTAGCGAAATTAACTTCATGTTGACTCGAAATTGAGGTCAATGTCGTTAAAAGAGATATGTAAAAAACAGAAACAAGTACTTCAAATAAAAAGACTATCATCATTAAACATCTACTGGAAATTATGGATTTAAAATAGTCGTCGTTAATGGATTTCATATTACGCATTGTTTTGGAAATGGAGTGGAGAAATATTGTGTGAAATGTATTGTTCGAAATAAGCTAGTGAGTTGTCTGTTACAGATAATGTATTGATCTCAGATGAGCAAATAAAGTGTTTACAAACCAGAATTATTTATTCTGCAATAATACGGTGATGGTGTGAGTGGGTGTTTTGTGTGTGTCTCTGGTGTGTCTCTGGTGAGGGAGCGTCTCCTTGACCGAAGGGTTAACGAAGCTGCGTTGTAAACCTTCTCACCTATCACCGATGCAGGTTCGAATCCCACTGGGAGCTCGACTTGTAAGTGATGAAGTGTCGATTCTTACGGATTGCGGGATGTGTACAGTAATGGTTCTGCCAAGGAAAAGTGGATGGTCTGCATCCACCACAAAAAATAGACCGTCGTATAAATTTATAACCTTACATGTGTTGAAAATGACGTAAAACACCATACATACAAACAAACAAACTGTGATGAGGGATGCGGGTTATACCACCATACATACAAACAAACAAACTGTGGTGAGGGATGGGGGTTATACCACCATACATACAAACAAACAAACTGTGGTGAGGGAGGGGGGTTATACCACCATACATACAAACAAACAAACTGTGATGAGGGATGCGGGTTATACCACCATACATACAAACAAACAAACTGTGGTGAGGGATGGAGGTTATACCACCATACATACAAACAAACAAACTGTGGTGAGGGATGGGAGTTATACCACCATACATACAAACAAACAAACTGTGGTGAGGGATGGGGGTTATACCACCATACATACAAACAAACAAACTGTGGTGAGGGATGGGGGTTATACCACCATACATACAAACAAACAAACTGTGGTGAGGGGTGGGGGTTATACCACCATACATACAAACAAACAAACTGTGGTGAGGGGTGGGGGTTATACCACCATACATACAAACAAACAAACTGTGGTGAGGGATTGGGGTTATACCACCATACATACAAACAAACAAACTGTGGTGAGGGATGGGGGTTATACCACCATACATACAAACAAACAAACTGTGGTGAGGGATGGGGGTTATACCACCATACATACAAACAAACAAACTGTGGTGAGGGATGGGGGTTATACCACCATACATACAAACAAACAAACTGTGGTGAGGGATGGGGGTTATACCACCATACATACAAACAAACAAACTGTGGTGAGGGATGGGGGTTATACCACCATACATACAAACAAACAAACTGTAGTGAGGGATGGGGGTTATACCACCAAAATACTTAACATGACTTGGATTGCTGATTGACTGCAACACATCTTTTACCCCATGTTGAAGTCTAATTTATCCACTCAACGCATACACTATCATCATGTCCTCGTGATGTAAAATTGCTGATTCACCCACTATCAACACTGCTAAACTGCACACGATTTAAATGTATTTTTTGTTTCACGCCCTTTAAAGTCACATGTTTTCGACGTTCTTGTGTTTTCGACGGTCTCCGTTTATTTCGTATTTTATGATTTCAAAGTTAAAAAGGTGAAGATTTGTTGACAAACACAATGAAATACCATCGCTAATGTTTGTGAGGAAGATGTACATTTGAGAATTTGTTTAAAAAATAAAAGAAAACTTCATTACCTGTTTTCCCTTTTCACGCTAATCCCAAAACTTCCCTTCAAACAATTTACTACTACAAGACTAACACATCACCGATTTAAAAATGCCATGTTCGTCTGCAATGACAGAATCATTGTCAATACACGACAGAATCATTGTCAATACAAACATCTGGTGACAAAATTGTTCAAAGTCTATTGTCCATAAAAGTTATCACCTGTCACACGTTTTTAGCTCGACTGATCAGAGATCAGCAGAGCTTATGCCGTGGTGCGGCGTCCGTCGTCCGTCTGTCTGTCCGTCCGTAAACTTTTTTTGTAGCGACTACTCCTCTGAAACTACTGAATGGATTTTCATGAAACTTTACAGAAATGTTGCCCATGAAGTCTAGTTGATCCTAGCAAAAATTCATGTTGATGTGAAATCCAAGATGGCCGCCAAATCTAAAAATAGGTTTTTAAAAAACAAGTTTGTAGCGACTACTTCTTGAAAACTATAAGTGATATTGATATGGGACTTCTTCTAAAATGATCAGCATGACATGATGTTGGTCCTTATCAAAAATCGTTTTGATTCAACGTTAAACATGGCTGCCAGCGGCCATCTTTGTTTACATAGAGTTATATAGTAAAAACTTGTAGCGACTACTCCTCTGAAACTACTAGGCGGATTTTCATGAATCGTAACAGGAATGTTGCTCTTAATGTCTAATTGATCCTAGCAAAATTTCAGATCGGCCAGTAATTCGAGATGGCCGCCACAGCTAAAAATAGATTTTTAAAAAATAAGTTTGTAGCGACTACTTCTTGAAAACTATAAGAGATATTGATATGGGACTTTTTCTAAAATGATCAGCATGACATGATGTTGGTCCTTATCAAAAATCGTTTTGATTCAACGTTAAACATGGCTGCCAGCGGCCATCTTTGTTTACATAGAGTTATATAGTAAAAACTTGTAGCGACTACTCCTCTGAAACTACTAGGCGGATTTTCATGAATCTTGACAGGAATATTGCTCTTAATGTCTAATTGATCCTAGCAAAATTTCAGATCGGCCAGAAATTCAAGATGGCCGCCACAGCTTAAAAATAGATTTTTAAAAATAAGTTTGTAGCGACTACTTCTTGAAAACTCTAAGAGATATTGATATGGGACTTTTTCTAAAATGATCAGCATGACATGATGGTTATCCGAGTCGGACATTATTTTGATTCGACGTTAAATATGGCTGCCAGTGGCCATCTTTGTTTACATAGAGTTATATAATGAAAACTTGTAGCGACTACTCCTCTGAAACTACTTGTTAGAATTTCATGGAACTTGACTGGAATGTTGCTCTTGATGTCTAGTTGATCCTAGCAAAATTTCAGGTCTGCCGGAAATTCAAGATGGCCGCCATGGCTAAAAATAGATTTTCAAAATACAAGTTTGTAGCGACTACTTCTTGAAAACTATAAGTGATATTGATATGGGACTTTTTTCTAAAACGATCAGCATGACATGATGTTGGTCCTTGTCAAAAATTGTTTTGATTCGATGTTAAACATGGCTTACAGCGGCCATCTTTGTTTACATAGAGTTATATAATGAAAACTTGTAGCGACTATTCCTCTGAAACTACTTGACTGTTTTTCATGAAACTTCACAGGAATGTTGCTCATGACGTCTAATTGATCCTAGCAAAATTTCAGGTCGGCCGGAATTCAAGATGGCCGCCAAGGCTAAAGTTTGTAACGACTACTTCCTGAAATCAAAATCAATCAGTAGAGCTTCAAGGTCATTGACCTCTTGTCATGTTTGTTACAGTATGTACGCTGTCAAAACAATCCTAAAAGGTGTGTTGCATGCAAACAGTTTGGAGTTTGTGATACTTTTCTTCTGTATATGTCTATTTTTATGACATATGTTGCAGATGGGTGCATGTATGATTCTGCACAAACTTTAAAGAAGATACCTTTTTGTGCCCAGGATGCAAAGGAGCTTTAGACAGCATTTCTGTGAAACTCCTTTAAAAAAGGAATACGTATCTTTACGTACGTGAATAAATTAAAACTGCTATGTTTCAATTGAATTGAATGTTGTTTAACGGCCCATCAACACAGTATAGGTTATTTAGAGCCGCCCCAGAGAGAGGGGAAGGATACATAGGAATCCGGGAACCGTACCCTACTCTTATTATCGAATAGATGGTTCTTTAACGTGCTCGGAGGTTAGATCGATACACGGGACAGCGCGGTTTACGAATAGATGGTTCTTTAACGTGCTCGGAGGATAGATCGATACACGGGACAGCAGGGTTTACGTCCCCATCCGATGGACGAGTGCTATGTTTGAAGTAAGTTTCTGATATCTAGTTTTTATAGCGTAATATTTTAGTTAAAACTAAGTATATACAATTGAGGAACACCGTCGAAAACATATGACGTAGTTCACCGGACATGCACGACATATGACGTAGTTCACCGGACATGCACGATGGGTACCCTCCATATGACGTAGTTCACCGGACATGCACGATGGGTACCCTCCATATGACGTAGTTCACCGGACATGCACGACATATGACGTAGTTCACCGGACATGCACGATGGGTACCCTCCATAATGTTTCACATGTGGACACTCTCATACTCTTTTATAACAAGATCGAATACATTCACATTTTATGTCATGAAAGTTTTGTGATATATTTTAGTTCTAGCGAAACGTATTCGAATTTGAAATAAATTGATTTTTGTAATCTACAATTAGATTAATGCTTACGCTGTCGAAAACCCATAACACCGGGATACTAAAAAGCCCATGTGGGTTAATCTTGTTTTATGTTGTATAAACAACATACTTAAATGTAAATATGGCTGACAATTGATGTTTCATGCTCTATAATCAACATACTTAGTGTGTCGCATGGCTGCTTAAACGCGATGTTTCGTGCCATTTAACGTTCTAACATATCCACATGTCTTAAACCCCTGTCATGCCATATCAACAACTAACTACCATGCCGTCAATTAAACTGTTTGTTTCACATCTTAATAACATACTAAAATGCTTTCGTCATGCAGTTCAAACTTGCTATTTGATGCACTATAGAGAGGATATGTGTTGGTTTGGAGAGAGAATATAGGATTTATTTTCATCTCGAAGTGAGAAAACTTATATTTTCACTCGTTCTACAAGTTTTCTCACTTCGAGATGAAAATAAATCCTACATTCACGACAAATCAACACATATTCTATTTATTATACGAGAGGTGTTCAACTTATATTTGAACACTTTTATTGTGTAACTGAATCAACTATCTTGAAATTCTCGCCGAATATGTTGATTGTAATGTCAAGTCTAATGATTCCTTCGATATGAAACATTATGGCATGCACTATTATGTGCTTCCTAATGTTGCTGCATCCGCATTTTTGAAAATGGGTAGAGAATGACATTTTGAAGCAAAAATCGTCAATTATAAAAATAACTGCAATACAAATTTTAACACAAATGCTTTTAAAATATCGTTAAAGGTTATAGTAATCCGATATGTCCATGCCTGAACGTAGAAAAGTGTAACATGCATTTTTTTTTAATTTGTCGATTTCAAGATTTTAGCGAAAATTAACATGAAATTCAACTATGAAAATGACTAAATTTACGAAAGCTTCTAGTTCAAAACATTAACTGCAGGCATTTTTGTGACTTCCTCCGCTATAAAAAACAAGTTTCATAAGTTTCTCAAAAGAAAAGATAGAAAATATATAACTGAAAATTTAGGGTCAAAACACACTCATTTGCAAATAATGATAAAAATGATATATTTGTTTACCAAAGATATCTTTATAAGGTATATGATATACATATATGATATACATCAACAATAACTGTTCATGATTTTATATCACAAAATATGATTAAAATAGTTATTTTGGTTAATTTAGAAAATTATCAGTAACATAGGAGCAAGTTTTCCTATTATCTGTCAATGTTTTAATATTGCGATACAAAGTCGAGCTTTTAATTCAACCTCTATATTTTTGTCTTAAAATAAAACATACGATCATATTTAAATTATTAACACAGGTTTAAACAATTATGATATGCATTTGGTGCAACTATTTGGTTTAAGGTAAAACTCCACGGCAACAGCAACATATAGGTTTAAAATTAGAAAATGGTGTACACCTTATTCAAAATGTAATTTAAAAAGAACCGCGTGAAATTGGATATTATTTTTAAATGCATACAATGTTCTAAATAACAGTCTCACATCATTAAATCACGTATTTTTTTATGACAATCACTTCCGCTGAAAAAAATAATCTTAAACAAAAGTGTTCATTTATAAGTTGAACACCTCTCGTATACTTTTTATCATGCAACGTTTCAAACAGAAAATACGTTTCGTACCGACAGTTACCCTTTAACGTATTCGCGGATAAATATAGCAACGCCAGCGCGTGAGTCGATTTACCTATATTTAGTTCGCATAGAATATAGTTTTAAACTTTGACACGAATTATGACTGTTATAAGCAAATGTAGAAAAAAGTAGTTCCATTTTTTCCGGCAGTGAGAATATAAGTTCTTATATAAGTTCTAAATATAAACAATGAGAATATAAGGTTTATTGTAACCATACAATCCACTATTTCACTGGGAAGTATATAATAAAAACAAATACTAAAATGTTCTAAACGTGTTGTTTCACGCCATATCAAACCATTCTAAAATCCACAAGTCGCTTTAATTGAAACTTCGTATCACTTTCATACAATGTTTATTAAACTTGTTAAAACCTTATCAAAAGAGGTTAGGATCCTATAATTTTTCAGCGCACTACATGTTTGGTGGTTGACCCATTTACACTTCGCCACTATGCTTTCCTCTTTGATTGCGGACAGATTGTGGACCATATAATGACGGCTACCTAAAACCTCAAAGGACGGTTGCGTTTGATGTTTGTCTTTAATATTGTCTTGTACCATTAATGGTTTTGTTCTCTTGGCCAAGTCTTTGAATACTTGCTATGTGGCTTTCTAGGCTTTTGTTTTTAGCTCTACTGATCAAAGATAATGTGTATGTTTTTCAGTCGCTGATTTACATACTATTTTTAAATAGTCTGGAAAGCACTCTATGCTTTCACGACTTACCTCTTTGTCCATTTCTTCACTTAAGCTGATCGACGAGTAAGCAGACAAATTTTCATTCGTACAGATCCCTTGTATAACACTGCTACCATAATTCAAAGCTCTACACAACATGTTATCCGACCCCATATTGACAAGGAGTCTGATCACGTCAGCCATTTTCTAAAAATTCTATATCTTAATAAGGGTATTTCATTGACATGCCCAGTATTTTTCGAGAAAATCATGTAGATGATTCTATCCCTAAATATTTCAAAAATTCTGAAAGTCCTGTAATTTGTTATAAGTATAGAAAAAAAACTATAAGAAATATTATTTTCAAATACAGCAAAATACTTTCTGACCTTGATATAGTAAATAACACTCCCAAGAAATGTGCATGTAACACATCAAAATTTTGCTATATTCCAGCAGGTCATGTCATCACTGGTAATGTTGATATTGTTGATAAACGTATTCGGCATCTGTTTGCTAAAGGTCCTAAGTATAGATTACCTTCAACTATTGATTTTAATGCCTGTAGTGCTCAGATCGCCCAATCTATTGAGGATTTTAGTATAAAAATTTGTGGTAGAGAACATGCGGACCCAAACTCTCTTTCTGCTGGGAAAAAATCAATTTTTAAAATTATAGGTACACGTATTAACTTTTATAATGCTAACCCCTCTTTACTTCCTCCGAGACCTAGGTTTTCCTTTCGTAAAATCGGGAATTCAAGAATTTCATAATAAATTTGATTTAGTTCCTGCTGATAAAGCAGCTAATAATGTAATTATTGTTTGACGCCTACATTACGTCAATGTTTTATCTCTGAAACGCAGCACTAATTCGTATTTTCCAGTACAATCTACTGAGGAAGATGCTGCTTCCACACATATCACTCGGTGCACTATTTTCAAGGCTATGGTAGCCGAAAAGCAGAACAAACTGCCAACTATGTAATGGATTCCTAAATTACATAAAATCCGTATAAGGCCCGCTTTATTTCGAATTCTACTGTCTGAACCACCACAAATATCTCCAAACTTTTAACTTCGTGTCTTACTGCCGTTAAAGATCACGTTAAACAATATTGTGCTAAAACTTATAAAAACTCTGGGATGAATTTATTTTGGTCTATTAATAATTCAGGAGACGTTCTTGATAAAATTTGCAATAAACGTCAAGTTTCATCTATAAGCACGTATGACTTCTCTAAACAATATACAACCTTACCACATCACCTTATCAAAGACAAGCTTATTGCTCATATTCAAAAAACATTCGCTAGAGAAAAAACTACATCTTTGGCCTGTAATATTATTAAAGTGTCTTTTACTGACGGCAGTTTAGACAATTACACTATGTGGACTTGCCAAGACGTTTGTGAAGCACTCATCTACCTATTATATACTATTTTCGTCAGGTATGGAAGTACCGTTAATAGACAAATTGTTGGTATCCCTATGGGTACGAACAGTGCACCCCTTGTCGCAGATTTGTTTTTATATTGCTATGAAAGAGATTTCATGTTGAGTCTTTCACCAGATACCCAGGCAAATGTTATTGAAACCTTTAATGGCACCTCTCGGTATCTGGAGGACATATTTCAACATTTACATCCCTTTCCTTTCTACTATGATTAATAATATATATCTTAAAAGAACTTCAACTTAACAAAGCTAATATTTTTGATACTAACGCTTCTTTTCTCGATTTACATCTCTCTATTGAACATGGTGAAATAATTAGCAAAATATATGACAAGAGAGATGATATGAATTTTGATATTGTTAATTGTTCCCGAAGCAACTTCTTATGGGGTCTATGTGTCCCAACTTATTCGTTTTTCTAGAGCTTGTACTCGAGTTGAGGACTTTAATATTCGTAAACTTTGTATAACTAAAAAGCTACTCCGCCAAGACTACCGTCACCATAAACTTCGTAAACCCTTTGCATAATTGTATTATCGTAATCTTGATCTTCTTTCCAAATATAAAAGGAATTTAACGTATCACACCATAATTAATTTTCCATAGGGTCCCATTGTAATGTTTTTGTTCGTGGCATTTTACAACATGAATTTATGCTTAAATTTTTCATTGATCCAATATCTGCAATTTAAAACACATTTAACAGATATTTACCAGATTAAACTTTTTTTAATTTCATGTTTGTGTGACACCTATCAAAATTTAGACAAAAATACAACCCTGTGGTGATTAGACCCATGATGTGTAAAATGAGGCAGAATTAGCTAGAAATCTTATATCAACATGCATTTTTCTATGATCTCTTCCTAAAATGCTGTAGATTTAGAACATGGTAAAGATAAATCAATGAATCCTGTAAAATGCAGAAAAGCGAACTTGTTTTTTTTATCTACCTCCTTCATCTGTAGGGCACGAGTATTCAAGGGAGATAATAGTGGTGTGAGTCCTTAAGAACTCTTCTGCGACAATGACTATCACAACCTGACTTCTATGGTGACGTGATTTACAAATTCCATAAGATCCTTGGTCATGATCACTGTTATACTATCTTTGTTAAACTTGTAAAAAGGTTTATCAAAAGAGGTTATGACGTTATCATTTTTCAACGCACTGCATGCTTGGTGGTGGACTCATTTACAGTTCGCCACTATGCTTTCCTCTTTAATTGTGCGATGACAGGACCGGCTGTGGACTCTATGATGACGACATCTTCAAGCCAAAAAGGAGGGTGACGTTTGATGTTTGTCTGCAATCTTGTCTTGGCGTGCCCTCAGTGGTTTGTTCAATTGTTGCTCTGGCTTCTGCCAAGTCATTGAGTATCTTCTCTGTGGCTTTCTGGGTATTTTTATTTTTGTATTTATATATACACGAGCATCTTTGTGTTTTTCTTATATTTCCTATTAATGCTGCCTTGTTGGTTTGTTCATGGCGGGGATTTCTTTATTTACACTGTCCCGTTTTATTGGGATGACAGTAGGGTAAGTGTAAGGTTTGGTGCACCCTAGAACCTGGTTTAAACCCCAAGCGGCCTTTTTTTGCCACCGACCGTTCCAAGGCGGTAGCCCTATAGTCAACCCTTTTGTGTTTGTGATGTTTTATTTGGTTTTTTAATCATCTTTAAAGTTGTTCTTTGTTTCTGTGTGTGTTTGTGGTTGACTGTCGTCCTTGAATGCTACTTTTCCTGTTCGATTTTTATATCTACCTTTTCAGAAATGTTGCCCATGATGTCTAGTTGATCCTAGCAAAATTTGACGTTGATGTGAAATTCAAGATGGCCGCCAAGCTACAAATATATTTTTAAAAAACAAGCTTCTTGAAACCTATAAGTGATATTGATATGGGACTTTTCTAAAATGATCAGCATGACATGATGTTGGTCCTTGTTGAAAATCATTTTGATTCGACATTAAACATGGTTGCCAGCGGCCATCTTTGTTTACATAGAGTTATATAGTAAAAACGTGTAGCGACTATACCTCTGAGATTATTTGACGGATTTTCATGAAACTTCACAGGAATGTTGCTCTTGATGTCGAGTTGATCCGAGCAAATATCAGGCCAGCCGGAAATTCAAGATGGCCGCCAAGGCCTAAAATGTATTTAAAAAAAAACAAGTTTGTAGCGACTACTTCTTGAAAACTGTAATGATATTGATATGGGACTTTTTCTAAGATGATCAGCATGACATAAAGTTGGTCCTTGTCGAAAATCATATTGATTCGGCATTAAACATATCTGCCAGCGGCCATCTTTGTTTACATAGAGTTATATAGTAAAAACTTACAGCGACTAGTCTTCTGAAACTATTCGACGGATTTTCATGAAACTTCACAGTAACGTTTCTCTTGATGTCTAGTTGATCCTAGCAAAAAAATCACGTTGATGTGAAATTCAAGATGGCCGCCGAAGCTAAAAATATATTTTTAAAAAACAAGTTTGTAGCGACTACTTCTTGAAAGCTATAATTGATATTGACATGGGAATTTTTCTTAAATAATCGGCATGACATGACGTTGGTCCATGTCGAAAATCCTTTGATCCGACATTAAACATGGCTGCCAGAGGCCATCTGGGCCTTTTTTCTAAAATGATCAGGTCGGCCGGTCAAGATGGCCGCCACGGCTAAAATAGATTTTTAAAGAGCAAGTTTGTAACGAATACTTCTGGAAACCTATAAGTGATAGTGACATGGGAATTTTTCTTAAAAAATCGGCATGACATGACGTTGGTCCATGTCGAAAATCCTTTGATCCGGCATTAAACATGGCTGCCAGAGGCCATCTTAGTTTACATAGAGGTATATAGTAAAAACTTGTAGCGACTACTCCTCTCAAAGTAATTAACAGATTTTCATGAAACTTATTAGAAATGCTGATCTAGCTATCAAAACCTATCAGTAGAGCTTCAAGGTCATTGACCTCTTGTTATATTCATATGTACATGATCATCTATTTGTCATACTTACATTGCCTATTAATACTGCCTTGTTTGTTAGAGAATATAGCCTGGCGGGACTTCTTTATTTACACTATCCCATTGTAATGGGATGGCAATTAGGTAAGAGTGAACATTGTGTTTCTTATGTCACATGCCTTGCTATTTATTAAAATTGTGTAATTGTTGTTTGTTTTAATTTGTGATTTTGATAGACTCTGCTCTGTGAAACCTATATTGTCTGTTGTTCGACTTTTATAACTAGTTTTGTGAGCGCATACAATAATGCACAATGTCATAAGTATTAAACATGTTCTTTTGCGCATCTTCAACAACATTCTAAGATGTCATAAGTGTGTTATGTTTCACGCTCTATCAGTACAACCATATTATCATGTAGCTTGCACGTCGTGTCTGGTTCAGTTAACACCTACCATAAAATCCACGTGGCTACAATGTCAAACCATATCAGCAAATGTCCACGTGGCATCCTATCAACAACTACTATTATGCTCACTTGACATACAATTGCTTCCACGCCCTATCAAAATATACTATAATGTCCAGGTTGCTTAAAGGTATTATTTTGACCTTTTTAGATGTAGAAGATTATATGTTGTGTTGAAGAATGAACTAATGCAAATTTCCTATATAAGTAAATATCTAAAGACTTGTAGCCAGCATATTGTGTCGTTAAAAGACGTATTCATTATAGTATTTAGAAATGGATATATACGACAGTGCACTGAGAGAGAGTGATAATGGTATCCATTGAGAACAATAGATGACAAACTGGTATTATTTAACTATCTGTGGTTTGCATTTCATAAAATAGCATTTTTCGTATCAAAATACTTAATTTTCTTGATTACGTAAAAAACCCACTCACTATTAATCCTATAATTACATGGGGCCAATCCCTTTCATATCATCATAAATTGACAGGGAGAGTAATTGTGTGTACAGTGTATGATGCTTTAATTTGATTCAATCTTTGACATTCAAAATACAAAAAAAAATCATTCTGTCATTTCATCAAAATATGTGTAATTTTACAATTTCTTACCCAAATGGTAGAAAGAAATATATAGTCTATAACTTTATTTCTACTTAAACTATACGAGTACATGTTACGAAATTACTATTATGACGAATTAATATTTACAACATTTTAGTAATAATGATATTGCCTCACATGATCACTGATCTCTTGTAGCCTCGAACAAAGAAAACCCTCCCTTTTTTTATAAGGTCCCTTCCAAATAAGGGGTTAAAATGATCGTTAATACTGGCATGCTAACTCATCTACAAATAAGAAATGCTAACACATAAAGCATACAGCATTAGCATTAGCCTGGTTCATAGAGCATCTCCCAAATAAGGGATGCTAACCCATACATTATGATCATTAGCATTAGCCAGGCTTGAATACTGGTACCTGTACAAAATTACAACAATTATTACCCATGACAAAATGTAATTAAACCATGATAACATCTATGTTAGCATCAATACATATTTGTAAATTATGTGTTCCATGGTTTTGGTGCGAATGTAATACCTCAGATAAGCACAAATACCCACTACACATGTGGAACCATATTTGTAGTAATTATATAATTTATTCAACAAATACAGTAGACCATTTGGTCCATGAGTATACAGATACACATACAATTGTCAATTGCAGAGGTCGATGGCAGTAACAAACATTGCATAGTATCAAATTTTGTACAATATACTAACATTCTAAATCAGTTTTAATTATGCTATTTCTAACAGTATAAGTTTTACTATAAACACTTTTTAAAAACAGAAACATACTTCAAATCCACGTGTCACATACAGTAATATTGTTTTAAGAGTACCTCTTGGGAGAGTACTAGTATTTATTGATTGTAATATATGTCATTTCGAATTTTAAAACCATCAAATACATAAGTAGCCAAATTCTTTACAGTAGTAAGCTTTACTGATGTCAACAGTTCTATAAATTTGGGAATATTTGGTCTTTGCCAATAGTATCGATTGATAAGTTTTTGTTCTTAGTTCTTTATATAAAGTACATTCCAATATAAAATGGTATTTGTCTTCTAGAACGTCACATGTACAACATTTGCGCTCATTAATAGGAATACGGTGTGGCTATATATATAAACACATTTGTGTTCGTGTTTATTCTTCGAAATCGAACGTATGCTGTTGATCGTTTTCTATTTTATCACCAGTAATTGTTTACACGTTCTGTCATACAAAAATAAACATACTCGATTAATTACGATATCGATAGTCAAGCTCCCGAATAAGGTTTTTAGAAGATGCTTTCATTGCAAAATTAACAAAGCACTGCATGCAACTTTTGATGGATTCCAACTTTCAAATAAAGTCTGCCCTCATCCATTTCTGTATTACTCACAATGAGTTTCTATTCGCGTGGGACATAACTGCATAAACCTCATGCTTGATTAAAATTGAATATCCTTATAATGTGAATTTGGGGGAAAGTTTCATTAATGCTCAATGTGTTTTACCAATTTGTCTTGGTCTGGCATCGTATTATTCATATCACTGACAGTCATCAAACTACCCACTACGCAATCCATTAAATACACGATGTATTGCAACTGCGTTTAATTGTTTTCATAATTACAATTATTTTGTAATATAAATTGGTCAATTAAAACAATGCTTTAACCAATGAACATATTTATCGTGCTCGTCGAAGATTCCTGAAAGTAATCAAAAACAGAGTCCACGTGAAATGGATGCAATCAGGTTTGTGGATGTCGATACCAGGTTAAAGGTAACACAAAAGTAATACATATCGTCAATACATATAAAATACCAGTTCTTATTAAGAAATAGAAAATCATTTACGGTGAAATATCGTGTAATATATCACGGTTTGGAGTTCAAGTGTAAACAATAATTTCACGAGCCGTGAAATTATTGTTAACAATTGAACGACAAACCGTGATATATGTAATAGATAGAGTCTGGTCTCAGCGAGTTGGCTTATTTAAACACCGAGGTGGGCGTAGCCCATCGAGGTGTTTAAGTAACCAACGAGCTGAGACAGACTCTATCTTTTTTGTAGCATGGTATACTTAGTAACACTGTGACGTCATAATGACCGTACTCTAAATTCCATTGTAGCATGGTCGGTGACATTTCCTTTGATGAATGCAGAGCATTAAATCGTTTAATTTAGGGTAACTAAAGGGGCGTGGCTAAACCGTACTACAACTACCGGATATTGGAATTTAGAGTACGGTCACTATGACGTCACAGTGTTACTAAGTATACCATGCTACAAAAAAGATAGAGTCTGTCTCAGCTCGTTGGTAATTTAAACACATCGATGGGCTACGCCCACCTCGGTGTTTAAATAAGCCAACTCGCTGAGACCAGACTCTATCTATAACATATCCGGTAGTTGTAGTACGGTTTAGCCACGCCCCTTAAGTTACCCTAAATTAAACGATTTAATGCTCTGCATTCATCAAAGGAAATGTCACCGACCATGCTACAATACAAGATAATTCACCGTAAACGATGTTCTATTTCTATTCTAATACCCCTAAAATGTGAAAATAACGCACATATCTGAAATCTTTCGCATTGCTTTGCTTACTCTCCTAACGTTGCAAACGTTAGTGATATCTTTCGCATTGACTTGCTTATTCTCCTAACGTTGCAAACGTTACAGTGATATATCGTTGAATATAACGAGATATTTTAAACTAGGCTATATAGTGCGGATGTATTAGAATGATACATCTTACATGAGTGACTGCGTATTATTGATTTTAATACACGAGTTGGATAAAATGATCTGTGCCGAGTATACTATCTTTTTAGCCAACACGTTTTTTAAAGTCAGTAATACACAGTCACGAATGTAAGATTCTAGTTAACACTTAACACACCTACGACGTGATAGTTTCATGTTAATGTTGTTAATTTACCTTATATATGTCGGCAATTTGTAAAAGAAGTCATGACGTCGTTTTGTTGTTTTTATGATGTCAGCTAGGTTACGCGGCTGTAACGCGTTCGCTCTACAAATAATGCGACACCTTAAACCAAATTTAACATTACTAACCTGCATTTTATAAGGTAAGATTTCAAATAATGATAAATAGATAAGGTGTCTGAACGTATCGTATGATATATCATGCAAACGATTGGGATTAAATGTTTTACTGTATACAAACATACTGATTCGGTCCACATTTGCCTCTGTAATACACTAGTGTGTTACGAGAAATAAGTCATGGCTTTATTGCAATCCCAGAAGCCTTGTTATGTGATGCAAAATACAGTTTATAATAGGAATTTATAAACGATTGATTTAATGTGTATTTATAACACTTCCATATTTTACTAAATCAATGGCAATAACTTTGTTACAAACGTTTCGATCTTGCTTATTGTCTATCTCGTTGAAGATATTATGAAAACAAACCTAAAGCAGACTTTAGACTTTGTCGCACATGTGGCGATTGTGTTAATTGTAAAACGATTCATGCAATTGATTTTTCAATATACATCAGCGGACACTCCAAAGGCGCTTTCTAACATTATAATATTACGTTCGCAAGAAGGTGTCAACGGACGACACCGACGACGGACAAAGCAAAAGTCAACGGACGACACCAACGACGGACAAAGCGTAATCACAAATGCTCAGCTATTGTTTGTACAGAAACGCTTGCACATAAAAGTAATTCGGAGGTGATTACTTTACATGAATGTTTAATGAAGGTGTCTATACCCCACAGCTAGAATCACATAATTCACCGCATAGTAAAATACTGGTGTCGACTTAATCATACAAATAAGTGGCTTTTAGCGATTGGTTATGTCAACATCTTGAGAAATTATGGCAACATAACATATCTGATGTCGACATAATAGGTGAATTTATGTAGTTAAGTGGCTAACTGGCTGGCAGAAGTATGCCACTATATATTTGCATATCTTCCTGACAGTATGAAAAAAAATGATGACGTAATCGTGACCTTTTGCTCGTCTCTCATTATTTCTTAAAATATGACATAAAGAAAATTAAATAAAGAAAATTAAATATATCTCACTGCAAAGAATCAAAGCAATATCCAAATGCAGGTACTGGAAGCATACTTGTTTATGCCCCACCACCGAATGGTGAGGGGCATATCACGTTAGCTTTGTCCGCCACTTCTGTCCTAGTGTCCGTCCGTCCGTCCCGAAAAGTTAGTGTGTTTATCTCCTCTCACAGTTTTTAACCGAATGTTTCAAAATTTTACAGGATGCTTGCCTAGGATGTCAAGATGTGCATATCGATTCTGCGTCAAAACCGACCTTGTTTACCGGAGTTACGGCTCTTTTTTCGTCAACATTTACATTAAAATATATTGTGTGTCTCTCCTCCCACAGTTTTCAAGTGTTTAGAAATTGTAGAGGATGCTTACCTTAGTACCAATGCTGTCAATATGTGCATATTGATTCGGCGCCAAAAACCTGAGTTACGGCCCTTTTTTCGTCAACTTTTACGTTTTTCACTGATTGTTTTCAGTGCATCTATTATTTCGAAATAATGTCGTTGTATTACGAACATTACCGAATAAATATATTTGTGCATCGAGTTCCTTAGGACAGCAGACATCCTTTTATTGCGATTCTGCGTGAGGTCGTCAGATTCGGTAAATTCAATTCCGACAATTCAGACAATACCATTAAGGCAATTATCTAAACGTCGGTACTCAATTTATATGAGAATTCGACAATTTGTCTAATTGAGCTCTCTTTGAATTCCGTTTGCATTTGTACACCGTGTTCTATCACCCATCTTGGGACTAGTCGACATAACTTTGAACGGGCAATCTACATACTTACCATATATTGCATTATATTGCATTATAGGAAATAAAAACATCATTATGTAATATAAAAAGGCACATTAGTGAAGCGCTGGTGATAATAAAGTCCGTAAGTGAATTTGCATCTGTATTAATATTTACGCCGGAGATGGCTTTTGAATATGTCTGTGATGTCCGAATTTGCTTTGAATTATACTGAAAGGATAAGGAAACGTATAGACACAATTCTATTTCTTTTGTGTAAAGCATTCCAGAGAAATCCCAAGGTGTTTTGTAAAAATAAAACCCGGCTCCAGCTAGTTAGAGAAAGATAACACTGCGCTGTAGTAGACTTTTTAATCATATATTAACATGAAATTCATAATTGTTAAAGTTTTGAAAAATTGAGTCTCATTACGTGGTCCGAGTATTAGCTTTCATGCCTCTTCCAACCCCTTCTCCAAGAAGCGAAAACGGGTTGGCTGGAGTATGAAATAAAACCTTAATTTTGGCTTAACAAGTTTGCATATTGTAAAATTAAAGCATTTAATAGGTAATTTTTAACAGGTTACAGCATTTTTTAGTAAAGAATTTTTTGAACGTGTTTTATTGTCGAAATCCGCTATAAAATCCTGCTAATATAAGCTTTCCCGTCGCTTAGTGGAATTAAGTAATGATTTTAGTACTATATTAGATGCAAAGAGATTACAACATTTTCCAACCTAAATTTGGTCACCTGCTTGAGCCAGGTGCACATTATATCAATAATGTCACTTTGATGGGGTAGAAGCTTGGCGTTTTAGGCGTTGATTTAGTATTTTATTCCGAAGGAAAGGACTGTTATAATATTACCAGCAGCATTGTATACATACATATAAAGCTGAAATTCCCATTAAGCGTGTCTTTATCCTTTCAGTATATATGTATATTTCCATGTGAGTGTGGGGTGCAAGAATGTTTACCTTATGTAACTGACGCCTGTAAAAGGTCTCTTCCCAATTGAAAATTTGACTTTTTTCCCCAACTGTGGCAGACATTTTTCCCAGTCAGAAAGAATCTCTAAGAATTTGAGAAAGAGCATTAATTCTGCAATGTATTTTTGCCTGTTAAATAATCAGTAATTACAAAAATAATTGATGAAAATGTATAATTAAAAAACAGTATTGTCAAATTCGTAAATCTGATAGCTTTCCCAAAATGAGAAATATTTTTTTCCGAAATGGACAGGCCTGAGCATCTTCCCAATTGTGTAGAAAAAAAGTCCTGTGATGGCTGTTACACTTTCGTGCTACACTTCCAGTTCTACTGTTTCATCCACATGTATATACAATTGTTATTACTGAGCAAATCTATATATCTATAGTTTCTATAGTATCAGAATAACATCCAGACATGGGAGGTTATCGGCATAGACGCAAATTATATACTGAACGCACCAGCAGACAATACCTTTAATATCCCAATAATAACAATCAATAAATCAAAACAAATTTCATTTTGAACGAGACAAATATCTTGTCAATAACGGCTGTAAATTTAAAAAAAAATTATTTTAAATCAGCTGTCTCCAACGGTACCATTCGGCATATAATACGTTCATACATTAAACGTATTGTCTACTGGTGCGTTAGCTGTTTGGCTCAGTACATGTAAGTTCCCAAACCAAGGCATTCAATATCTTGTTCTCATATATAGTTAACTTATATTTTTCATATCTGTTTTGCTCAGTTGCGCAGATCAAATTGACAATATAATTAAACCAAATGTACCTTGACATTCGATATGTTAGAATATAGACACACAGTTTTGTTTGAGATTGAATTTATGAAAGCATGAAGACCTTAAAGCGAGGGTCACCATTTCAAGTGTGTGCAGATGTTAACACTCCTACCATTCGATTCCCTCAACATGTTCACTCTGCCATTTTCTTGTTTATTCATATTGTTCATAGACTCCTAGTGCATAACTCAGCCCATGTCAGTTATCAGCCCACTTCATGTTTCACAAATATCTTCTTCGTTGATTTACATTGTTTAAGGGTACAAACCTCAAAAGCTCCCTATCTTCAACCTTTACCTTTTTTTCTTAAAAGTTCCTCTCTCCTATTTTTGGATATTGTTTATGGCTATATCACAGAGCATAGCTATATGCTATTTCACCCTTAAATATGTTTTTGTGAAGATGAAGTCACTTTATGATGGTATTTATACTGTATAATTTAAAAATTGTATGAGAATAGTCGAGCTGTTGTATTCGCCGTTAGCTCTTGTTCTGTATTTCTGTAAATAAAGGTATAGAACACAATATCCTACTAAATTGTAGTTTATAAAATAATATTTGTCTAGTAGTGTATTTGTCTAGTAATGTATTTTCAATATCACTTGCCTGAGAGCCGTCATACACTGACACATACAAACATACTTTAATAATCCATTGTGTTTAAACAATTACATTTTACGATTTGGTAATAAAATGTCTATGAATCCTTTTGACTATGCCAGCAGTTAATGGAATACGACCGACTTGTCTCTTTTTTGTCGATTACTAGCTGTATCTCAACGTGCGTAAATTGATTTAGATGCGATGCAATTTCATATTGTTTACATGTATGAGAAACTATTTATATTCCTGACAGTCACATTTCCTTGCTTATGAACTGAACCACAAACAGCCGTATGCTATATATTGTTGAAATGTATTTGTTTTTTGGCGAATCACCCGTTTCAAAAATGCGTCGCAGTAATCCGCTGTTGAAGGTTGTCGAGTTCCTACAGTTCATCCAGGACGGTATCTACGCTTTAGACCAAGTGACCAAGTCAGACCAACCTTTCTCGCCTCTCACCGTTCCGGGTTCAAATCCCACTGGGAGATCGATTTGTCAAGCGAGAAAGTGTCAATTTTTAGGGATGACGAAAGGTATACAGTACTGGTTCTACCCAGGAAAAATGGTGTGGTCTGCGTCTACCACAAAGAAATCGACCGTAACATAATAAGTTTGAACACATGTCATTAATTAAATAAAATATATCTTCCCACAAAGAATGAGTATAACAACCAGATGCAGTTACCCGAAAATCAAATATGCTTATTATCTCACCTTAGCCGAATGCTTAGAGGTGAGCTATCCGTCCGTCGCCATTAACTTTTGCTTTAAACAACGTCTCATCAGAAACAACTTTTTCTGTCTTGACCAAACTTCACATGGATGATCGTAAGGTCAGTGGTTTTCCAATTTGTTAAAGCTAGGCCAATCCAACCTTCTCAGAACTTGCCATAAGTATTTTGTCACACCTGTTTGCAAATTTTGCAAGTTTTCTACATTGGCAAGGTCATAAGGTTAGCGATTTAGTTTGGCCCTCTTGTTTTTAAAACGTTTTGCATTACGACCATTAACATTATTAAAATCAGCTCCTTAGAATTGCAGATGCTGAACTATTGCAAATGTTTTAATTATGCGCAAGTTCTTCCAATTATGTACATTCAGTTACGAATTTAGACCGTCATTAACGTAGGCAATTATCTAAACATCGCGACTTGCTTAATATGAACATCTGACAGTTTGTCTAATGAAGTCAATTCCTTTGGAATGTTTACACCGTCTGGAGACCAATCGTAACTTTGAACAGTTAATCTACGTTTTCGCATTATACGAAATAAAACCTCATTATGTAATATTAATAGGGAATTTACTGAAGCGCAGATAAATATAAATGTCATGAATGCATTTGATTCTTATCAATATTTACAGCGGAGATGGTTATCAAGAGACCGTTTCGATGGTTCAGTGCAAAACTATTGTATCTCCTTCTTTATTCGTTTGTAGTTACAATAGTTTTGCACTGGCACCTCGGTTTGTGAATATAGAATGGTTAATAACCTCAGATATGTATCACAGGATTGGTTACAGTGACATTTATGGATAAACAATTTTGTACTATCCGAATTACGTCCCGACAAGACATATCGACATAATCGCCAATTATATGTATGTAATTTGCAAAATCAAATCATTCAATGTCTTGTAGTCTCATAGTTGTTTCGTCCGCAACTGTTTATTATATTATGTCTGATTTTGTTCCAGATGAAAATATTAATTGAACAGATTTACCCTGACATTTGATACGTACGAGCAAAATGTTCACGTTTGATGTTTAATATTTATAGAGAAAGTAAACAACCAATATGATACACCTGAGGATTACAATAATATTGGACATCACTGAACGTTAGTTAACTTTATATAATTGCCCCACTTTATGTCTTTGATACTTGGTCATATGTATTGTTGGCAGTGGTGAACATCGCTGAACGACAAAAAATACCAAGGTCAAGGTTATGTTTTCCGTTATTTACCCTAAACATCAGTTTGGTTAGGTAAGTTTTTTCTGATAACTTTAATTTCTTTGTTTGATACTTGGCCATATGTATTGTTGGCATTGGTGGACATGACTGAACGACAAAAATTACCAAGGTCAAGGTCATATTTTGCGTTATTTTCCCCCTTAACCTTTAACCTTTAAAGTTAGCTTAACCTCAGTTAACTTTATTTGATTGTCTCACATTTTGCCTTTGATATCTGGTCATATGTATTGTTGGCATTGGTGGGCATCGCTGGACGACAAAACTACCAAGGTCAAGGTCATATTTTTCATATTTAATTGAAAATACATTTGGCAGACTTTGAAATGAGCCGTTAAAATTTGCTGGTTGAAAGCAATAGCAATCTACAGTACCATTAAATACAAAAATGGTAAAAAAGTAGTTCCGGCAAAGTGATATTGTCACACCAGTGACGATATAGAAAAATGATATCGTCACTGGTGTGACGATATCACTTTTGTCTGATACTAAAATATGTCACTGAGAAATCCTTATAAATCACTGATAGGTATATAATACATATAGGATCTTAAACGATATATGATAAAAATGATCTTAAACTCGTTCCCATTTCATATAAGATTTATGAAACGAGTTATGTATTATCTTAATTTTAACGAGCCTTTTGGCGAGTTAAAATTAAAAATAATTCATAACGAGTTTCATAAATCTTATATCGAATGGGAACGAGTTTAAGATCATTTTTATCATATAACATTGCAATCAAATAAGTAAAAAAGAATTTAGATGGACATAAAACCGCCACGACATCAGACACACTTAAGCGCCAAAACGTCATGAAATCAGGCAGAACGTTATGTGACGTCGCAACGTCACGTCACACACAACGTTGAGTATCAAAGAGTTCGTTTTTTATCTCTTTACAAAAGGCGTTTTACGACGACTTTAACAAAATTGCACACTGATTTGTATAACTTTCATTAGTTAGTATAAGCTGTGGTAAATACTTAGTTTATGACCTAATTCTAGATGACTTTATAATAAATAAAATAGTTTCAGTCAGTAAAACCTGCGTAGTGTTACAGATTCAACTCAACCAATCAAAATCGTTCCAGGCTGTATTACACGTGTGTCATACAACAGAATATTACATGGGTGTTCGACACTGCTAACAAGGGACGTTATGTGATAAATACGATTACATAGTCAGAAAATGCTAATACAGATGTTAAACTCCTTATCTTAATAAGGAAGCAGTTATCAACGAACCAGTACAGTTGTACAGTATTATGTTGTTGCTCTAGCTTCTGCCAAGTTATTGAATACTTGATTTGTGGCTTTCTATGAGTTTTTTTTTATACAAATGATCATTTTTGTGTTATATTGTTTGTCCAAGCTAGTTTGTTAGAGGATGTAGCCTGGCGGGAATTTCTGTTGACACTGTTCCGTTTTATTGGGATGACAGTAGGGCAAGATTGAGGTCTGATGCAACATAGAACCAGGTTTAAACACCATCGATCTTTTTGCCACTGATCGTTCCAATGCAGTAGCCCTATTCTCAGTCCATTTATGACGATGGTGTCGCATTCATTGCTTCTGTTTTTCCTGGTATGTGTTGTATGTGTTGTATGTTTCGTGTGCGTGCTTTTGGTTGACTGTGTTCTATGAATGCTATATTTGCTGTTCGAATTTTATATCTTCCTTCATTAAACCGGTGCTTGGGGCGTGGTACGTGTTACGGCTTATATTTCCTCTCATGAACATACTCTATACAACCGCGTTTTTGCTTCCGAAGAATCCCATTTACTGTATTTATTGCATGTAGCATACATGGAGCATGTTAAAGGTCAGGGGTGAAATCATTGTTCTGGTAGGGAGTACATGATGAGTTTTAGTAAGATTAGTATGTGAATATATCTCTAGTTTGTAGTTATTTTGTATATTGGTTGAAACATATTTTATTTCAACGTTTTTTTCAACATATATATATATTGGTACAGTACATAGTTAATAGGATTGGAACGAAAGAAAGATCATCCTCTCCTTGAATGTCCTATTTTGTATATTGATGTTTGATGGTCAAACAAGTTTAGCAAATATTGTGTAAAAAAGACTGGTTTTATGTTTTGATAATTTTGATTGTCGTATTTGCTTTAAATGCAGAACTGGCATGCTAATGAGATTGTTTATTTATTTGAGAGCAAAGCACATAGACAGAAGCGCGAGAGACTGCATAAACAAATATCATCTCCATGATGTATTAGTCTTTGCTCTGTTGACATGGTAACGAATAACAGAAATCGTAGTTTAAATTACGTTGCATGCAAATGTTTCAGTCAGGCCTTTGCTGATTTGTATCGTTCTAAATCAAATGAAGAACATACAGTACTAGGTCATGCTCTTCATCAGAAAATGATGATGTTGCAAAACTTTAATATTTCGCATTCTTATATGCAATTATCTGTCCAGTCTGATATCTTTTTGGCTTTCGTGCATAATAGTTTATGTCATAAACAGAGAAGAAGCTCTGGAATTGCTCTTAGTGGAAAACATTGTTTGTGTCCGTTGCTTTTAGTAGAACTTATAAGAAATTGTCCTTGTTCAGCAAATGAGATATGTCCATTTTTGTAGTGAGAGTTATATAACATAGAACATAGAAACAGGAACTTCTTCTTGCTGGGATTAGGGACATCAATAAAAGTTGATCAACATCTTACGCGATTATGATTTATTTAGACATGTTTTACGTTATACGTGTGTTCTTACAATAAACGTTACATTGAAAAGTTCAGTTTTGTAGGCATATCTATTTGAACCGTAATTTAGTAAACAAAAGGGCTCATAATCAAGTAAAATAACATAGTTTGACCTTGTTTATAGCGGAGAAGCTATGTATTTCACCTGATTTCCACCAGATGTTTACAGCCAGGAGAGCGATACAGGCACTCTTGGACCTTTTTGGATACCTGTTGATTGTTACATTTGCTTTAAAGGCAGAACTTGCATATCTTTGGCATTGTTTAGTTATTGAGAGCAAAGCACGAATATCAAAGCTCGAGCAATACAGGCAGGCCCTCTTGGGCCCTTTGTTGATACAGTTTGATTGTTATATTTGCTTTAATTAAATGCAGAACTTGCATGTCAGCGGTATTGTTTATTTGGTAAGAGCAAAGCACGAAGGCCAAATCGGGAGAGAATTCATAAACAAACATCATCTCCATGTTGTATAAATGTATGCTTTGTTGACATGGTACTAGCTGACATGACTCGCAGTATAAATATGTGTTTTATACCCAACGCCAACGAAATTGAAGGTGGGTGTATACTGGTTTGAGTTTGTCCGTTAATATTGTGTGCTTAACTCCTCATTGATAATTTGATTGATTGCATTCTGATTAAGTATGATGTGAAGATGTCAGCGAAGAATATGATTTTTGATTCGATCAGTTTTACATGAGTTATGGCCCTTTGATTGTGTAATATATACATATTATATAGGGGCCAAAACCTTGTGTGTTTAACTCCTCATACATGTTTAGATGGATTGTTTTAATATTGTACATGCTGATTAAGTATGATGTGAAGATGCAAATAGTATTCCTGCAAAGTTTCATTATTGACAGAGTACGCGTTTGGCTCAGTTATTCAAAGATTATTCAACATGTATGAATTTCTTGTTACAACGTGTACTATGATTAAAACGTCAACATCACAGTTTTGTCCTTTCTCTAACTTACTGCAACTTTTTTTTTTACAAAACATCTTTGGATTTCCTTGGAATTTATATGGAATTAAGTGTGCAGTATATACAATATATAGCGGAAATTCCCGTGTCGAGTTTCTTTTTCCTTTCAGTATACATATAGGGAAATATTGTGTGTCTAACTCCTCATTCATTATTTGATGGATTGTTTTATTATTTGGCATGCTGATTACGTATGATGTGAAGATGTTTGTGAATATTATTTTTTTGATTTAATCATTTTACATGAGTTATGGCCATTTGATACTCTTACATATATTATATAAGGAAATCTCGTGTGTCTTAACTCCTCATTCATTTATTAGATGGATTGTTTTAATACTTGGTATGCTCATTTACTATGATGTGAAATGTTAGGGAAGAAAAATATTTTTGATATCAGTAATTTTTCATGAGTTATGACGCTTTGTAGTTTTAGCCAGTGGAAATCCTTTACTACCCATTCATTGGCCCATTCATTGTTTTTGTGTATTTCTGATGATTCAGTTTCAAGTGAATGTAATCATAAAGGAAATTGTTATTAATGTTCAGTGGCAGTGGTGGGGGTATATTTGTCTGCCTTTAGCGACAGCTCTAGATGTGATAACATGGCTTACTTTTATTTAGAAATGATGTCTCGTGTGCCATTTTTAGATACATGGACAATTCTATGGACACATTTATTTAACATAAAAAACAAAACATCTTCGAGTAAAATTGTACTAAACTTTTCGAATATAAAGGGCTCTATTTCTGCCAAATAAATATTGTTTCTGATATTATGTTCACATCAATAGTGTTGAATTACTGTCATCTATTATATCATTGACATTGTTCATGCCTATAATATGCATTTAGATGAAAATTTCAATTAACCATACCCCATCCATTTTGGAATTTCTTTTCAAAGATGGCTGACCAATAGCCCTTAAGACGATAGGGTCTTCAATTTTATTCCGATATTTACCAAATTTTATCAGATTGTTAATATCAATGAAACCGGCTATATCGGACCTGGAACACCAGAGTTATGTGCCCTTGAATTATTGAAAAATGCTACATTTTGCCTCGTTAAGACGATAGGCCCTTCATTTTTCATCCGATTTTTACGAAACTTTATCAGATTGTTACTATCAATGACATCGTGGAATGAATGAATGAACGCATGAATGAATGGTGTTTTACGGCACGTCGACACATAAATAGGTCATATTGTGCGCAAAAACCGATGAAGCATGGAGGAATGAAGTAGTAATTAAAAATAATGTAAACGTATAAAGATAAAACTATCTACAAATAAGGGATGATATGTAGCAAAAAAACTATGTATGTATGTAAATCAACAAATGCCCGCCAACGGGCTGGTAAACAAGTTAATAGGAAAAGATTATACTGATTTATAAAGTCTGATTTATTTAAGGAAATCTAAAACAAGACTAAAATCTATAGTATCAAATAACTCTTTCAAAGTATATACTGTGTAGTATCTTTGTCGCATAGGATCAACGTCTACACATTCCAACAATATATGTTTGACCGTTAATGGTGCAAAACAGGGTATACATTCTGGCAACTGCTCACCTTGTAATAAATATGAATGAGTATAGCGTGTATGCCCTATCCTGACCCTGGCTAGGACAACTTCCTCTCGACGAATGGGTCTACTAGAAGGACGCCATTATCCGAGTAACGGTTTAATGAAATGGAGTTTATTGTTCACTGACAAGTCCCAAGCGGCTTGCCAAGTGTTACGAATATATGTGTTGATACAACTTTTAAAATCAGTATAAGGTAATTTGGTATTAGATATATGTGAACCTAATGCTGCCTTAGCAGCACTATCAGCTCTATCATTACCACGTATTCCTACATGGCTTGGAAGCCAGCAGAAAATAATAACATTATCAATTATAAGAGAATTGTACTTTTCTAAAAGTTGAAGCACAACTGGATTATCATGTTTCAGTTTCATATTACCCAGTGCTTGAAGAGATGAAAGGGAATCAGAAAAGATTACTAAATGGTCATCATCAGATTCCTGAATAAAACTTAAGGCAAGTCCAATTGCCTTAAGTTCAGTTTAAGGCAATTGAACTTGCCTTAAGTTTTATTCAGGAATCGGACAAGTTTGAAAAACAACCAAATCGGAATAGTAACACCGGAATTATGGCCCTTGATTTAGTTTTAAAAAATGCTTTATTTTGCCTCGTTAAGACGCATGGCCTTCATTAAGACGCATGGCCTTCATTTGGCCGGATTTAAATGAAACTTAGAATCTTGGCAGGGATGATCAGTACCAAGCCTAGTTGCGTATGTCATTGCCATGTTCCGGTTGAAGGATTTTTGACAGAGTTATGGGCCCTTATACATAAGCTGTATCTTTAGCAAATAGAGCGTCCACAGGCCATATTGGGCCTCTTGTATATTGGCATATGGATCATTATATGGGTTTTGTATCTGTCTATGATTAACAGACTGTGAATCATGTAGCTGATGATAAGCATGCATTACAACTTCAATTCCTAGTGAACTAGTCTAAAAACACTTGGCTGGTATAAACACATATTTTGCAACGTTAAAAGGTTACCGTTTTACTTGCTGAAATGACGTTTTCCTAGATCAGTCTACTGAAGTGTAGCATGCGGTAATATTTCCGGGGTCTTTACGTCCGGGATATTTTACGGAGCATAATGAAAGTGTAATTGAAACTGAATGAAACTGCAAGTATTGGAATGGAATAAGTGCAAATCTGTATTTTCATGTGAAAACCCATAAATCCACGAATATATAACGAGAAAGTTTTGTGTTGAGTCGGTTTTATTCATAATGCGGCATTTCCGTATTCCTGATCGTTGTCAGTGTTTGCCTCTTTTATACTTGCACAACTTGGTTACGGTTTGTACATTATATGTAAGCTTGGTTTAATTGTGTATAAATCTAAGCTTGGTTAAAGTTATTATGTAAACTTGCATCTCACAAACTAGGTAATGGATTGAAGCTTCATACATGCATTCTGCATTTTAAGACAACACCACAGAGCCAGGTTCTATAATTTTTATTTTATTTTAACAAAATAAATGGTCCCTTCAATACTTAGAAAAACTTGGTTAAAGTTTTTAACCTTGGTTAAAGTGTGTTTATAAGCTTGGAACTCGCAATTTACATAATGGATTGAAACTTCACGCATGCATTATTCATTATAAGACCACAACAAAGAGCCACGTTACATAAATCTTTGATTTTATTTAAACAAAATTAAGGTCCTTTTTTACTTAACAAACAAAGCAGTTTCACCTTGTCCAGTCACTTAAAAAAATATTTCTTATTTGTATCGATTCTCATTTGAAGGATTATATCAATAAAACCTTGGCCAGGTTTCAAAATAAACAATACTGACGCATTCATTGTGTAGTTATTGCTTTTGATAATTTAAAATAACAACACTTATTTCAGCTTGATAACTTTCATAATTTCGATAATTATTTCAAAGTACAGAAAAAAACAGTTATTTGCATTCCTATCAGTTCACAGGACAACAGAAGCATCCCCGTGGCCGAATGGTTAACGACTTTACGTTGTAAACCTTCGCCTCTCATCGCTGCGGGTTCGAATCCCACTGGGAGCTCGACTTGTAAGTGAGAAAGTGTCGATTCTTAAGGATGGCGGGAGGTGTACAGTACAGTTTCTACCCAGGAAAAGTGGGTGGTCTGCCTCCACCACAACAAAAATCGACCATCATAAATAAACTTTCATATGTTGAAAATGACGTAAAACACCATACAAACAAACTAACACAGGCCAACAGTCATGTTTATTTACTAACCGGCAGCCTTTTTACGCTTGCGTAAAACCTTACTTGTTTCCAATTTGCGTCATTCTAAGTCTAGCGCATAACAAACAGGCCATAATGTTCATAAGTAAATGACGATGCCCAGACTGGTGAATATGCATTCGTGCATCACAATTTATTTCATAAACAGAGAATCATCTCTGGAATTGCATTTTGAAAACATAATGTGTGTTTGTTGCTTCAGACGTAAGTATAACTTACACGAAATGTTCCTTCTTATTGAGCTAATGAGATATGTCTGGGGGTTTGTTGCATTGAGAGTTATATAGCATGTAGACATATAACATAGAAACAGGGGCGGGGGTGGGGGCTTTTTTTGCTGGAGTTAGAGATGCCAATGAAAGTTGCCCAACATCTTACATTTTCGAAGTTATACGTATGTTCTTACCTATAAATGATAACTTGAAAAGTATACGTTTTTGAAGGCATATCTATATAAACTGTAATTAAGAAAACGCCCTGTATAAACACTCCGGATCAGGGTTTATGATCAAGTAAAATTGAAAGTCGAAAATATGATCATTGTTAACACGTTATTTATTGAACAAAAAGTTGCCTAGTTTATGAATGTTAATACAATATGGATAACAGTAAACTTAGTAAACAGTATGGTGATGCAAGTAGGCCATAACTTTACAGTCACAAAAAGCCTTTGATTGAAACATCACACACGCATCATGTCGTCTTATACCGCTTAAGCCGGTACTAGTGGGGCGTCAGAGGTTTTGTACCTATATTACCTCTTATGAACATATTCAATAAAACCGAGTTTGCTACTTTGCTGTCTTGTTTGTGTTTGTTGCTTCCAGTTGATACCCTTTTCAGCGGGCCTGACTACAGACAGGTCAGTAATACTATTACTTACTTGTCACTTGGTATCGCCAAGTCCAGTCGGTGCTTTAAAGTAGAATACCACTTAAGCTACACCTTATTACAAAAAAGTGGGATTCATAAAAACATAGAAAGACTGACTGAGAATCATCTTTTATTATGAGCTATTTTTTGGCATAATTGGCCATGGCTGATTTTATGTTTTTAATATGGCATTGTAATTAATAATGCATAAATAAAGTGATAGTTCAACATATGTTAATTATATTCCGGACAATCGGAAATATTGACAGTTAAACATATAATTACTTATTCCGGACAATCGGACATATTGGCAATTCAACATTTATTTCAGATTGCGGACACTCGGAGGTATTGACAGTTGAACATATAATTACTTATTCCAGACAATCGGACATATTGGCAATTCAACATTTATTTCAGATTGCGGACAATCGGAGGTATTGACAGTTGAACATATAAATACTTATTCCGGACAATCGGACATATTGGCAATTCAACATTTATTTCAGATTGCGGACAATCGGAGGTATTGACAGTTGAACATATAATTACTTATTACGGACAATGGGACATATTGGCAATTCAACATTTATTTCAGATTGCGGGACAATCGGAGGTATTGACAGATCAACTTATAGTTTCATATTCCGGACACTCGGAAATATTGACAGTTGAACATATAACTACTTATTCCGGACAATCGGAAATATTGACAGTTTAACATATAACTACTTATTCCGGACAATCTGAAATATTGACAGTTCAACGTATAATTACTTTTTTCGGACAATCGGAAATTTCCGGACAATTAATCAATAAGTATATTCCGGACAATCGGGAATATTTTAAAATAAGTTCGACCGCCGCCCTGAATAAACACAATCGGCATATTGGCTGGTCATTGAATATTTTAACCCCGGAAAATCGGAATGTCAACAATAAGTATATTCCGGACAATCGGGAATATTTTAAAATAAATTCGACCGCCACCCTGTTTAAACACAGTCGGCATATTGGATGGTCATTGAATATATTATACTCCGGATAATTGGAAGTATGTTAGAAAATACCGAAATTAGAAATGTTTTACTTTAATTTATACTCCGGATATCGGAAGAATAATAATAAATTAATGGTTATTTATCATGTAAACTATATCGTTTTCACTCAATGTTAGTCAGATACGTGTAGACATCACGTATGCAATAAAACCAAATCTGCTACTTTTCTCTCTTGTTTGCATTTGTTACTTCAGTATTTACTCTCTATGTGGGCTAAAAAAAACAAAATCATTTGCGAAGTCTATTCCTAATAAAAAAAAATCAAATAGTTGGACAAGCGGGTTTCCGTCAACTCTTGCTATCTTTCGTTATATTCCTGAAGCATATGAAAACAATTTTACCTTCAAACAATTATTTCCTGTAATCTGGGTATTTGTATGCCCCCTACTTTCGAGGGCATACATATATATTAACCACACCGTCGGCTAGCTTGTCCGTCCATAAGTTCGTCCGTCCAAAACAATCCGAGCCGTAGCCCTTAGCATTTCAACAGTGTAGGAATTACTATATATGACACCTTTCCGGGGACATGTGTCATTTCACTTATCGGTGACTTCTCTTGTTTTGATTGAAAAATGTAAGCTCGACTTTTCTACTCATTTGGCGTTTCAACATTTAACGGTAAACTCATACCCCTCTGAAACCGCTTAAAGAAAGTCAGTGCCTTGTCACACACGTATTCATTGACTTATAATCAAGACATTATTTCAGTCTTGTATTTTAACAGAATAATTCTTCTTTTTTATATTATTATAATACTTAATTTGTCATCATATCTCTGAAAGCCCTTGACGAAATTAAGTGAATCACTGTTCTTAAACCAACAAACACATGTTGGATAGCATTGCCATAATTAAGCAGAGTAATTCACCCTTTTCAACAAAACCTTGACAGTCACGCTCGCAGGCCTCCGGCAACCCTTGATGTTATTACAACTGAGACGGAAATATAGTCAGAGACATTGTGCCGTTCAAAATAGTCATTTTCTCTAACGCGGTATTGTTTCATTTAACTTACCATCGTCTTGACGTTGACTTTCATGGCATCAGTCTCGAAAAATATCTATCCCTAACGCATACTTCACTCTTATACTAACGCATGCCTAATTTACTCCTAACAGACGCCATGCTCTTCCCATAACATATGTCCACTCTACACCTAACAACCACTCTACCCTATCGCATACATCATTCCACCCTTAGAGCATACCTTACTTTTTCCCAAACACATATCCTACCTCTAACGCATACCGCATTCTACTCCTAACGCCTACCCTCGCTGTTTTCGAAACAACTGATCTACCATTGTCGCAAACATGTATTTTTTTATTAAACACATACCTGACGCATACGTTATTTTCCCCCTAGCGATACATTTCCTTTATTTAGATTACATGTTATAGTTCCAAGCAAAATAATATTAATAAGTTTTTCCAGTCGAAATTGTTCTCGTATATAATTATTGTATTGCTGATCACAATTCCCATGTGTTTGCTTTCAGGATATTGAACTGGTCTTGGCTTGTTTTTTAATTGTTTAAAACGTTTTTATTAGTATCCGTCTTAAATCGCATGCATAACTCCATATGTTTTATGGGTCTAACTACTCCTATCTATCAACATATATCTACTTACTGTTATTTTTCTCTGCAAATGTCAATTTGTCAATTACCCGAAATAGACGTCGTTGGTAATGATTTGGTAGTTAGCCAGAATGTCATATTATGTTTACCGATCTTTTCTATTGATAATCTATATTTGAGACCGTCTGACGTAATTAAAAACGGATACGGTCCCACTGGGAAGGATCAAAATGGCATCAGGCCACACCAAATTGATACATTGGATTTTTCTATACACTGGCAAGAGCATTCAAACAATGAAATTTTAATTCATCTTTTTTTCTTGGGAGCTGATTGTTTTTAAATTAGAAATAAAACCAACAGTTTCAAAGAAATATACATGAAACATTATTATAATATGCCAATAGTAAGACTTACACGTAACTGTTCCTTTTTTATGGTCATCGAGGAAAAAACACCGCTTTTTGCACTTGCTCATGAAAGCATCTTAAAAATGTCTTTCCATGAAATGATCTAGACTAATCAATTCGATTACTCTATCCAATCTATTATTATGACGAAAAGAACTTCTCCCCCGTAGAATGTTTTCAAACTGCAGTACTATTGCTGAAGCCAAGTGTAAAATTTGCATTATATCTATCAATGGAAAACTCCCATTCATGTCATATATAGTTTAAGACGGTGGTTGTACGTTCCAGTGACGTTTATTAGTGTGTCTATATAATTATGTTTATCATATATAACTTCGTTAAAGTACAGGCATTCAACGGTACTAGTTCGGCAATGCTTTACAACTACGAATGGCGTCCATCTGTATTAACGTTAAAATTGAATACAGGCTCGGTTTCACATATATTCAAATTGGATGACAGAAATAGTTTGGGATACAACAAATTTCTCTCTTTAGCAGATTTTTCATGACATTTCTGTTTTTGCCAATCAATTTTTCCCGTCAGTGTTAATCAGCAGTAGTTGTATGATAGCGTTCAACAGTTATAGCTTCTTAGCTGGAGTATTCGAAGAATAAGAGCTTATGTAATCACCACGGCGACGGCGTCCCCACATCACATTTGTTATGCCCCCGGCATTCGAGAATGCCGAAAGGGGCATTAAGTGGTTACCATGTCCGTCCGTCCGTCCGACAAATATGTTTCCGCTCAATAACTTTTGAAACGATCCATGTTTTGAACTCATATTTGGTGTGTCACTTTGTAATTATAAAATACAGGTCAAGTTTTTCGGTCAACGTTGCTCATTTTATGCAGGAGTTGTGGGCCCCTTTTCGACTTAATTTTTCTACAACAAATTGGATTCCGCTTAATAACTTTTGAAAGGGTCCATGTTTGTAATTAATATTATGGTGTGTAGCTGTGTAATATAAAATACAGGTCAAGTTCGATTTCGGTCAACGTTGCTCATTATCTGCAGGAGTATTTCGTTCAACGTTGCTCATTTTATGCAGGAGTTATTAGACCTAGCCTTCCACACATAGCGGGATGATAAGTTAATTGCCAGTGTTTTTTCACGGCGACGGCGTCCCACATCACATTGAGTTTTACGTGTAAATTTTGTTAAAGGTCTGTATATCTCTTAATTGTTCTTGTCCTAAACTCAACCAAATTAAGGCTTGAGCTTCATTTATAGTAGTATCTAAAGGGCTGCACTGGTGTACATGTTTAAGTTGTTATGCTTCCCGAAATGTTCGGGGGAGCATATATTTGCCATCATGTTCGTCCGTATGTCCGTCCAGCTTCTGTCTGCTCCAAAATTCCTCCTATGTTTTTCATCCAGTTTTCATGAGACTTGCCAAGAAGTATCGGTATGCTTTCTAGTAGCGCATATTGTCAGGACGCTCCGGTTGAATGAATTTTGGCGAAGTTACAGAACTTCGAAGTTTTTCAAATATAAAGCTTGTCCGCTCGACTCCACCTACACTTGTCATCCGATTGTATTTCACATGTGGTACCTTTATTCGGGGAGCATCCATCGGTTCTGTCGGTTTCTTGTTTTTGTTTATTCTTAAACCGTTACTAAGGTGCATGCTGCCCACATCAATCCAAACTCCCCACCCACTTATCATCAAGAGGGATTATATGGACTGGTGCACAATGAAAAGTATGGTTTTGGTTTGTTGTTTATTTTTTCACAAAAACAAACAACAACAACATTTCCCCCGCACCTTACTTCATTATTAGCTCGACTATTCGAAGAATAAGAGAGCTTATGTAATCACCCCGACGTCGGCGTTGGCGTCTGCGTCCCACATCAAGGTTTGCGTGTTAAGCTGTGTTTACAAGTCATTTCTTATCCTATCACAACCAA
Source organism: Cyrtodaria siliqua (assembly GCA_037043455.1). Classification (NCBI taxonomy): domain Eukaryota; kingdom Metazoa; phylum Mollusca; class Bivalvia; order Adapedonta; family Hiatellidae; genus Cyrtodaria; species Cyrtodaria siliqua. The sequence continues at coordinate 129,671 of JAWPHD010006854.1, forward strand.
ATTTGGCCATGGGGCTTCCTTATAGCATTATCTTAAGGGCTGAATAAGCAATTTTGGTTCCTTTAAACCCATGGGCTCCCATGAAACCCAAATTCTAATAGCCCCATAAAATGTGTTCCATTTCAAATCACATTTAGCGTGTAAGCTGTGTTTACAAGTCTATATCTCTTACATGTCTTATCCTAGCACAACCAAATTTGGCCAAGAGCTTCCTTATAGCATTATCTTAAGGGCTGCTTAAGTAATTTTGGTTCCTGTAATCCTGGGCTCCCATGGAACCCAAATTCTGATTAAAATGGGTCTATGTCACATCCAATATTGCATGTAAGCTGTGTTTACAGGGTTATATCTCTTACATTTCTTGACCTAGCTGAACTAAATTTGGGAATTGGTTTCCTTATAGTATTTTGTAAAGGGTTGCGTAAGTAATTTTGTCTTCTTCAAATTCTGGGCTCCCATGGAACCCAAATTGTGATGGCCCATAAAATGTTCAATAAAGGCAGATCTAGGTTTTGCAGGTAGACTGTTGTATATATCTATAATTTTGGTTTGGGATATCTTATAGCATTGTGCATCTTATTCGTAATTCACACCATTTTGTGGCATGGGTTTCCTCCTCCCCCTCCCTGCTCCCCTCCCTCCCTCACCCCCCCCCCCCCCACGCCCCACCACCAGCACCACGCGAGAATGCCGAAAGGGGCATTAAGTGTTACCCTGTCCGTCCGTCCGTCCGACAAATAGGTTTCCGCTCAATAACTTTTGAAACGATCCATGTTTTGAATTCATATTTGGTGTGTCACTTTGTAATTATAAAATACAGGTCAAGTTTTTTCGGTCAACGTTGCTCATTTTATGCAGGAGTTGTGGCCCCTTTTCGACTTAATTTTCTGCAACAAATTGGATCCCGCTCAATAACTTTTGAAAGGCGTCCATGTTTGTAATTAATATTTGGTGTGTAGCTGTGTAATATAAAATACAGGTCAAATTCGATTTCGGTCAACGTTGCTCATTTTCTGCAGGAGTTGTGGCCCCTTTTTCGACTTAATTTTCTGCAACAAATTGGTTTCCGCTCAATAACTTTTGAAAGGGTCCATGTTTGTAACTAATAGTTGGTATGTAGCTGTGTAATTATAAACTACAGGCCAAGTTCGATTTAGGTCAACATCGGTCAATTTCTAAAGGAGTTATGGCCCCTTTTCCGCTCAATAACTTTTGAAACGGTCCATGTTTTGAATTCATATTCGGTGTGTCACTTTGTAATTTTGAAAGGGTAAATGTTTGTAATTAATATTTGGTGTGTAGCTGTGTAATTATAAAATTCAGGTCAAGTTCGATTTCGGTCAACGTTGCTCATTTTATGCAGGAGTTATTAGACCTAGCCTTCCACACAAAGCGGGATGATAACCCAATTGTCAGTGTTTTTTCCTACATATTTCTCTGACCATTCACTGGTTAACATAACCTTTAAAACTGTCAAACTAAATATTGCCATGCAATCTCAACACTTACTTGACAAAAAAACAAGAAATCCATGTATTAAAACCGTCTCGCCTACAGTGCTTTGAGTCATTATACATCAACAACAAGTGACAAACGCAAAACTTGTAAAAAGTTAATTGCCCTTTACTTGGAAATGAAGGTCACATGCGCAAATGCACTGTCACATTGTGATGTACTACCCAAGATACAACTATAACCAAATATTGAAAATGCATAGACCTGCTGAGAAAGTGACCTAAACGCAAAACTTGAATGTTGACGCCTTCGTCAACGCCCAAAAAGCAGCACCTATGTCTCTTCTTTTCTTCAACAAGACAAAATACAAAGTGACAGTTCTCTGAAATGTGATTAATGTCCCAAGTTGTTTAGCGCATAAATATTGCGCTCCTAAAGTCTCGCAATATTAATACGCGAAATAACTCGTACACATATCCCAATACAAATCTAATAACCTAAGTGTATCATCTCCCTCGATATTATGTGTCCATATTGAGATAAGGTGTCTTTCAGATGTCAGTGAAGTCATCATTGTTTCAGTTTATACTGTATGATAAATGAGTTGCTTCCGATGCAATGTAACATACGTAATTGGAGTTGAATCCTGTTTCGGGTCCTTTTATACCAAGATGATGACAATGTTTCGGGTCACAATGTTTTGAATTGAAATGGGGTTGAATGTTTAGTTAATATATCATAGTTAAATATATCATTTAGGGATAAATTGGGACACTAGTCCCTCACTAATATGCCTTCGCCATGGAGAGTTGTAGACCTTATTCACACAAGGCCGTATAAATGCGCGTCGTTTTAAAGTTTAAATAGCCTACGCTGGTTAAACATACTATGTGGTAAGTCATGCTTTGATTTGTTTACCCCACCACCGAGTGGCAAGGGGACATTATTAGTTATTGGGTTTGTTACCGACCCCACACAGAAATATGTGGGGGTCTGTAAGATTTTTAGGGGGCGAGGCGATAGCCGAGTCCCCCTATACTTCTAACAAGAGCAAACGCCGATATTTAACCCATTTTAATGGAGTGTCAACGTCATTGAGACGTTCGCGCAATTCGACGTCATGACGTTGACGTCACGACCGGTACAGTTTAAAAACATTATTAAATTTACTTATTATGTTTGTTACTAACGCCTTAAAGAACTATTTGCAAATTATTTAAACTTTGAATCGGAATTGTAGTCCATATTGTTTTAGTGACCCTCTATGAAATCTACTGACCCACTATAGAATAATAGAGGGTCACCATGTGACCGCTCTAATCCAATGAAATTGCTAGGATTTTGTGCGAGGTGCAATAAATAACGATAGCCATGTCCGCCCTCTCACATTTTTCAACCGATTGTTTTGAAACTTTACATAATGCTTACCTATGGTGTCAAGATGTGCATATCGCTTCTGAGTCACAAATTACCTTATATTACACGAGTTATTGCCCTTTTTCCATCATTTTTTACATCTTCCGCTGGTTGTTGTCAATGGATCACCCGTTCCCATAGATTTCACACATTTCTTTTTTTTTATCATTGTAACCGCAGCGGTGGTGTAGTAGTAGAGGTAGTGGGTTTGATACCCGATCGGGTCGCAACAAATACTTCATAAAATTGTACTAGTAGCTCCACTGTCTGGTGTTGAGCATATAAAGAGTAGTGCAAGGACTGGTCAGACTGGTGTCAGTATAGTATGACTGGATGGGGTGTCATGGCATGAGTCTTTGGCGTGGTATTCCAGTGTGGCAACGCCTTAAATTTCAGCATTAGGTTCACCGCTACAAGTAGACACCGCCGTTGGTCAAATTAAGTATTACAACGACTAATTCTATTAAAATTCAATCATAGTTGTATGATTTTCCGATGATCCGAGTTTGCAGATACTGGCCTATTTATCACTATGATATATCTGGTAATGAACGGATCAGTGTAAACATTAACCAGAATGATGTATGGCATTCACGCAATTAGCACCGATGACAAGAATTCGATAGATAATTTATCTGTTTCGACTAGAACTGGTAGGCATACCATACACGTCTTAATACACTCGCCCACTAGATATTTAAAGAACAGAAAGCCATGACACATTTACTTTTCTGTTTTCTTTTCCCGAAAGGTTGACTGCGTTCAGGGTCTGGTTTTTATCAAGATGTTGATCAGGATCTGGTTTTTATCAATATATTGACTGTTCTATTAGTGTTGTGTTTTTTATCGAGATGTTGACAGTCTTATATTGGTGCTGTGTTTATCCAAGCGAGATGTTGACTATACTCAGCAAAAATAGAAACGTCCCTCTTTTAAGCTGTGATTTGCATAGGGTTGACTTTGTTACACTTTGTACACCAATGTAGATAACATTTCATCCTTATAACTCAGTCATTCAGATCAATATTAATAATCGTCAAAAACCAAAGTTTGTCTGTTGCTGCTAAAACATGTTTTATTAAAATTGCCGAAATCAGTATATTTTCGAGCCTATTGTATGGGGGGGGGGGGGGGGGGGGGGGGGGGGGGGGGTGGGGGTGGGGGGGTGGGGGGGGGGGGGGAGAATACATTTGCACAAAGAAATTGAGATTATTAGTTTTTTGTCAAAGGATGAGGCCCGTCCCATAAAGAGTGAATAATAATGTAGTAAACATTATAACCGTTTTGAATTTTATGTGCACTTGTATATATGTTAAAACAACTATGTATAGATGGATTTTCTTAAAAGACCCGTGTTAACAATTAATAGTTTTTGTATTTTTAGCACAATATACTCTATTATCAGTTACTTCTCTGCCATGTTTTAGTAAATCTCAAATGCAAGAAACTCATCGGGACTTCAAAATTCAAAAATCGTTGTCATCTGTCAGTGTTTTTGATCACCTGAGCCTCAATGTGATGTTTTCGAATCACTCTTCGTCCGTCGTACGTCCGTTTTCTGTCCGTCGTCGTCGTTATCTTTTGCTTCTGACGACTTTTTCTCAGAAACCGCTTGTCGGAATTCAACCAACTCTTATATGAATTCATTAAACGGGATTTTATAGTTGCACCAACAGCTAAGGTCATTTGGCGACATTCCAGCTTTTTATTGGTGGAGGAACTCTATTATGCTCCGGATAAGATTTTTCAAAAAAGGGAGATAATTAAAAAAGTAGTAAAGCTAGAGTTATGGCTCTATGAACTGCTCTCCGTCTCATTGTCCTTATCATTCACACGAACTTTTATCAAGCATACATTTTGAGTTATGCTCCGGACAAAAATTGTGACGCACGGACGCACACACGGACGGACGGAAAAAGCGGCGACTATATGCTCCGCCATATAAACAATCTAGTGTTTTTAGTTACAATATATTTTATATCAAAAACTAAGGTAATAGTAAATGAAAAGAAAAAAACTGTGATGGGGCCTCAATATAATGTCTCTGTGGTAATCAGTCAGCGAGAAGTAAGCAGTTAAAAAGCATGCTTTCCATGATTTTTCAACGACTATATTCAGCTGGGAAATGTGTCTTTAAAAGCTGTATGGCGCAAAAATGAGTGAAAAGATCAGCGTATTTTCTCTGTTTTTGTGGTGATGAGGTCATTCTCTGTTTATTTCAATATAACAAAGCTGTGTTAATTGAAAGTTTTAACCACAAGACCCGAAAATGCTGTTTAAACCAAATCAGGGGGAATAAGTTTGCCCACAAGTTTGATTCAAAGAAAATTGTTTTCATGACAGTGCTGGCCTTTAACAAAGGTATTGGCATAAAAGATTAAATAAAATATAATTTCATTGTGTCTAAATCTATGGGTAAAGTTGGGGACGTTTTCATTTTTGCTCAGTATATGTTTCGATTCATGTTATACCAAGATGTTGTGTTTAGCCAAGTGAGATGTTGACTGTGTTATATTGGTGTTGTGTTTATTGACTGTGTTATATTGGTGTTGTGTTTATCCAAGCGAGATGTTGACTGTGTTTCGAATCGTTATACCAAGCTGTTGACTGTGTTTAATTGGTGTTGTGTTTATCCAAGCGAGATGATGACTGTGTTTCGAATCGTGTTATACCAAGTAATGACTGTGTTATACTGGTGTTGTGTTTATCCAAGCGAGATGTTGACTGTTTTTCGATTCTTGTTGTACCAAGATGTTGACTGTGTTATATTGGTGTTGTGTTTATCGAAGCGAGATGTTGACTGTGTTTCGATTCTTGTCATACCAAGAGGTTGACTGTGTTATATTGGTGTTGTGTTTATCGAAGCGAGATGTTGACTGTGTTTCGATTCTTGCTATATCAAGATGTTGACTGTGTTATATTGGTGTTGTGTTTATCCAAGCGAGATGTTGACTATGTGTCTCTTCTTATTATACCAAGATGTTGACTGTTATATTAGCGTTGTGTTTATCCAAGCGAGATGTTGACTATGTTTCGATTCTTGTTATACCAAGATGTTAACTGTGTTATACTAGTGTTGTGTTTATCGAAGCGAGATGTTGACTGTGTTTCAAGTCTTGTGGAGATGTTGACTGTGTTATAATGGTGTTGTGTTTATCCAAGTGAAATGTTGACTTTGTTTCAATTCTTGTTATACCAAGATATTGCCTGTGTTATATTGGTGTTGTGTTTATCGAAGCGAGATGTTGATTGTGTTTCGATTCTTGTTAAACTAAGGTGTTGACTGTGTTATATTGGTGTTGTGTTTATCCAAGTGAAATGTTGACTGTGTTTCGAGTCTTGTTATACCAAGATGTTGACTGTGTTTAGTGTGTTATATTGGTGTTGTGTTTATCAAATCGAGATGTTGACTGTGTTTCAAGTATTGTTATACCAAGATTTAGACTGTGTTTTACTGGTGTTGTGTTTATCGAATCGAGATGTTGATTGTGTTTTGAGTCTTGTTATACCAATATGTTGACTGTTTCGGGTCTTGTTATACCATGATATTCACAGTGTTTCGGGTCTTATTATATCAAGATGTTAACTGTTTGTTCTGGTCTTGTTATGCCTCTATATTGACTATGTTTCTGGTCTTGTTATGCCAATATGTTGACTGTGGTTTGGGTTTTGTTATACCAAGCTGTTGACTGTGTTTCGGGTCTTGTGATATCAAGATGTTGACTGTGTTTCGGGTCTTGTTATTTCAAGATGTTGACTGTGTTTCAGGTCTTGTGATATCAAGATGTGGACTGTGTTGCGGGTCTTGTGATATCAAGATGTTGACTGTGTTTCGGGTCTTGTGATATCAAGATGTGGAATGTGTTTCGGGTCTTGTGATATCAAGATGTTGACTGTGTTTCGGGTCTTATTATTTCAAGATGTTGACTGTGTCTCGGGTCTTGTGATATCAAGATGTGGAATGTGTTTCGGGTCTTGTGATATCAAGATGTGGACTGTGTTTCGGGTCTTGTGATATCAAGATGTTGACTGTGTTTCGGGTCTTGTTATATCAAGATGTGGAATGTGTTTCGGGTGTTGTTATACCAAGGGTCTTGTTATACCAAGCTGTTGACTGCGTTTCGGGTCTTGTTGTACCCAGATGTTGAATTTGTTTGGGATTTTGTAATACAATACAATATGTTGACTGTGTTTCGAGTCTTTCTTTACTATTTGATGTTGATTGTATTATGAATAAGTTTCTTGTTTTTCCATGATAGTGACTATGTTTTGGGTCTTGATTTGCCGAGATATTGACTGTGTTTCCGATCGTGATTTACCGAGATGTTGGCTTTGTGTTTAGTCCTTTATTGGAAACGTAATACCATTAATTGTAGAAATGGTATGGTATGGCTAGTGCAGTGGAACCACTTCAAGCTAAAGAAAAATATGTATAACTAAAGTCATGCAAATGGACAATTAAACAGACACAACTGTGCTGAGTGCCCGCATAAGAGTTCTTGTTAAAATTAACATAACAAAATACATTTTAAGAAAGGTGAATACACCTAAAATAACCATTACTGTAATGTATGAGTCTTTGAATATTGTAAACGGAGACAAACGTCTCCCAACCAAGATAAAGTTGCAAAGTGAATCCCAATTAAAAACATTCAAGAAAGACGTAGTTCAACTCCGTACGTATGTTGTTGCTTAACTCTGAGACCTTATTTTATGCTTCGGTACTCCCGAGTCTAATTAAAATGAGATGATTGCATATGTTAAGGCCACAACTACATCCAACTGTAACGGATCTCTCGTGTTAAACATGACGCTCTTTGGTTTTGAAACAGCAGCATATATAATGCAACTAGTTCTGATGGCGTGCACTTCATAGAATGAACGTTGATCGGAAACCTGACATGAACCCTTCAAATAAATGACAAAACGACTGACGTAATATACTTATACTTGATTAACTATTGGTCGACTTGGCTCTACCTCTCTTACGATCGAAAGTTATATATGGTTTAGTTTAATAATATTTTATTGCAGATATGTTACAATACATCAATTCAACATCACAATATTCATAGCAACATATGCAAATGGATTGAACTACAAGTTATTACAACATTAGTTACAGTTCTCTCCATTGTGGCTGAACAAGTGATTATCGGTTTGAATTTGTAACAATACATTCAAATACGAACTTGATAAGGAAAAACGAAGGGGAAAAAATCCAGAAATTTAACTCTGCCGTGCCATTCTACCCCCACGTAATCTCCACCGAAATAACACCCCATATCCCCATTCAGGCTGATAGAAACATAGCGACAGTTGATACAGACAAAATTGAACTTGAGTAAATAGATATGATTTTCCTCGTTTGTTAGTTGTTATATATGGTTCGG
>JAWPHD010006855.1:0-67500 GCA_037043455.1 Cyrtodaria siliqua
TAATTGATCCTAGCAAAATTTTAGGTCGGCCGGAAATTCAAGATGGCTGCCACGACTAAAAATAGATTTTTAAAAAAGAAGTTTACGCAAGTTAAATCTGGTATAAAAGCTGTGTTGTGCATTTAGCAGTTTGGTTCCTTTAACAATCGGAAGAAAATTAATTCTTTGATACAAATAATAATCAGTCTCATTCATTTAATTTTGAAAACTTTGCTTATTTTATTCTCAAAATCTCGCTTATGTTGTGCCTTTTTCAAAGAAAAGAGAAATATTTGCCCTTGATACAGCAAAGAAAGTGTGACTTGTAATAACTGCTCATCTATATGTCATTCACAGTGGGGTCACGACTTCCGTCCAGACTACAAGAAGCTTGGCGTTCTGAAGCAGAAATTCCCTGGTGTCCCGTTGATGGCCTTAACTGCCACCGCCACCATGAGGGTCAGAAAGGACATCTGCCATCAACTGCACATGAAGGACCCAAAGTGGTAAGTATCTCGATCTGTGGTTACTTCCTTTTAGGGTCTACCAACTCCTTTCTAGGAGTATAAGGCTCATCCAAAAGAGGACAGAATAGAATAGAATAAATGTATTTAACCAATCATGGGTCATATGGCATGACATGTAAGTCACATGATACATAACGATAGTAAATAATAATAATATGAGAATAGAACATACACTACATAAGGTAACTAAGGCTTGATTCTGATTAGTCTCAAACACAATTAAATAAAACTTATCTTGACCAAATAATAACAAAGCAAGCTTCCTATTATATAATCTTCAAGTCTCTATTACATACATGTATATCTAGATATTATATTAATATCAGTGAGCATTCTGTTTGGAAATAATAAAATTGTATTGCTGTTTACCTGTAATAATATTCATGGTAAGGTCATTAAACTTTACTGTAGGGCTCTTGACCTAAGGACTTCCACTTAAATTGACACAGTCACTGGGGGCAGTGGGGACCTCTCTGGTGAACCTAATCTCTCTATGTGATAGATTGACCATCCTAATGCAAGGGTGGTTGTAATTTGTTACACTTTCTGGTGCAGGTTTACACAGAGCTTCAACAGACCGAATCTCAAGTTAGAGGTCCGCCCAAAGAAAGCTGCAGCAGCTACCAGCGATATCATCAAAATGATCAAGGAGAACTTTCCTGGAAAGTGTGGCATTGTGTATTGTCTGTCAAGGTAAAACTGATGTGTACAAAAGCTGAGTGTTTATGTACAAACTCATATTTAATTCATGTACATTAATCATATTAAGCTAAAATATGACTTGATCATTCTAGAAATTCTTAATCATTCTAGAAAACAACATAGGATGCAAGGCTGAGCATTGTTCAGATTGTTAAATTGAGTAAAAAAACATGTTTCTATTGGTGGTAACAAAATTATAATTGTTATATCTAATTAAATCATCGATAAATATACAACAAAATTATTGTATGTGTCAGGTTTGTGTTTACACCACTGGAAATTATTGTGGTTACCATGAAACAGAAGTTGTTATTTACCGGTGAGACGTACATTATATATTTGTTTGTATGCATGGCCCATTGTGCCAGTAAATTATTGAAGAAATTAAATTCAACATCCTGTGTATCCGCCTTTTTTGATTACTCTGCCCCACATATAGCGTGCATTCAAAATGATCTACAAAATCAATAGTCACCCAAAGCATCACTTAATTTTGTCTGAAGTTTGGAACGTGTACGACCAATGAAGTCTTGCATGAATGCTTCGTTTACAAAAGAAGCATGACCTTATCAATTTTGACGATGTTCATGTATAGTAAAGTCAAAGCATTAATTACCCAAGGTGTGTATTCACCATTCATTAGGACTATTTACCTGTTATGTTTGTATAATTCAGGAAAGAGTGTGATGATGTAGCGCATGCACTAAGTAAGGCTGGAATCCTAGCTGTATCGTACCACGCAGGGCTCCCTGATGGGGAGCGTTCTATGATTCAGGAGAAATGGCTCAGTGGGAACAAATGCAAGGTATGTGATTGAGTTATTACAACAAGTGGAGGTACAAATTCCACTGGAAGCTCAACTTGTCAAGTGAAAAAGTATCGATTCTTATGGATGGCAGGAGGTATTAAGTTCTGGTTCAACCCAAGCCTCTACCATAAAAAAAAATCCACTATCATAAATGGCCTAACATGTGCTAAAAATGACTATTAAAGTAAAACACCATTCTAACAAACAAACAAAACAACAAGTGGGAACCAGTGCAGGGTGATTTAGTATGAAATTACAACTCATTGCTTGTCCATCAGTAGTATGATGCATGTATCACATCAATTATATAGCTGGAAATGATATGAATGGGATTTTACAGCCTGTTAATTATCAACACATGTAAGGTCAGCAGGATACAGATGTTTGAAGGATGAACATATCCATCAAACATGCCATAGCGAGGGATCAAACCTATGTTAGCCAGAGGCAGGGCTTTTTCGTTAAATTGGGAAAAGGCCTAGGTCTGCTGATTTTGGGAAAAATAAACACGAGATTGTGAAAATTGTGGAAAAAAGAGCTTAGTTTTTCCTATTTAGGGGAATGTTTTTTATTTAAATAGAAAACTTTTATTAAAATGTATGCTTTAGGTATACTATCAATCAAGTATTGAATTTTGCAATGATTTTAACATGCAAACAATACAAACAATTTTTTATTGGGAATTGTTTTACCCAGAATTGAGAAAATATATAGATTTTTGCAATTAGGAAGAGGCCGATTTAGTCCCCACTTAAATAGGTTAAAAAAGCCGTGAGGGGTCAGCAGCTCAAGACTTCAACAACTGAGATGTTGAAATGACTGTATGTACAGTAGTTAGTTATTGGCCTTTTGTAAAGGTATGGATAAATCAGTGAGAGGAGATTTTCGCTTTTCTGTAAAAAGGTAATATCATCAGCAAACTATTGCATTAAAATGTGCATGTAGTTAACTACTACTTACTACTTACAGGTGATCTGTGCAACTATAGCGTTTGGTATGGGTATAGACAAGCCAGATGTGAGGTTCGTTATTCACTACTCACTACCCAAGTCAGTAGAGGGGTACTACCAGGAGGCAGGCAGGGCGGGCAGGGACGGACTCCTGTCAAGCTGTATACTGCTGTACACATACCAGGATGTCAAACGACTACGCAGGATCATAGAGAGTAAGATTACTGTTGTAGGGGTTTGACAATATAAACACCACATCTCACCTGCAGTAAACGTATTGCAATTAACACACAAATCCACAGTTAATGTAAAGAACAAGGATAAAATGTATTATGCCATTGCCAAGAACTAATGTATGTATATACCTGAGTTAAAAATTAAAGTGCAACTGCAGATACATGACAGGTACTTTCACTTCCTGCACAAGACTTGTATTGATTTTAGCTCTTAGTAATGCCCTATCACTTATTCCATCATGAAAAACACTTCCCACCCTGTTACTTTTGAACTATTAAACCTATAATTGTAACACTTTGTACAATCAATATTGATTTTGCAGTTAGTAGGTCTCAGTTCACAAGTCGTATAACCCAGAATCTTGAAACTTTACAAATAATGCACTTGGTTAGTCAACAACCCCTATTGATTTTTAGGTCAGAAGTTAAAAGTTCAAGGTCAGTGAGGCCTAATAGTGAAAAATGCTTTCCTTGTAAACTTCTTGAAACTTATAAAAGTATATGCCCTATTTTTGCAGGGTCAATGCCATATTGTCCTCAAGCTACGAAATGCTTTTAAAAAAATGAGTGGTGTATCATGCTGTTTAGGTGACGCTCTTGTTCTAAAACTAGTGGCGTTACCTAATGCTGGTTTTGAGAAAAACTTTAAAAATATTAAGATTTCCACTAGAAGCAGTTTTAGACAGAAAATCAAGAACTGGGTGTGCAAATATGTAAACAGGATGTGTAAAATAATATGCTAACATGTGTTATGCGCCAAATCGCGCCAAGTGGGTGTCTGGTTAATGTATTTTCACAGCTAAAGGTGAAAAAGGTGCATTTTGGATCATCTTTCTTCTATAAATGTATACAAAACATAACAATATTGAGCAAGTAAGAGTCTGAAAGTGTTGTTTAGCAAAAAAAAAAAAAAATTTTTTTACCCACCCACTCCTCCAAATGTTTGCCGTGATGGCTAATACACTGACTAGAAGTTAGAACAAACATGGGACCACAGGAAGGCACTTTTGAAATTGAACATCCACCCATAGATGCAAAATTGAGTTGTAAGTACCGAAATTTGCAAAATAGGGTTCACCCATAGATGTTTATTAAGTTGCTTTCCTGTGGTCCAGGGTATGTTTTAATGGAATAGCCCTAAATTGAATACTACTGTTACCTGCCAAAGTACCAGTCGTCATTATAGAAAATTGACAACCATCTTTCTAAACAATTTTAATATGTTTTTGCCAAGTTAACTGAGTACTGGTTATTGAAAAGCACAGTACTGAGTACCCTGCATTGTGATAACCATTGTTCATTTTCTCTCCTTCGTCAGTGGACCAAAATGCCACCTACGAGTCGAAGCGTGTACACATAGACAACCTGTTCCGTATGATCCAATATTGTGAGAACGTAGCGGACTGTCGGCGAGGCCAGCTGCTCACATACTTCGGCGAAAACAAGTTTGATCGCACCAAATGTGGCGAGTTCCGAGGAGCAATCTGTGATAACTGTATTTCCAAGGTAAGACTTATTTTAATATTTGTCTAACATACCTCTTTATCGGGTTTATTTGCAGGGTGGCCACAGACTCTGGAAAACAGGGTAAATTGCCAAAACAAACTCCCTGCAGGGAAAAATCAGGGAATTTGAAAAAAAAAAAGCCAAAAATGAAACGACAGGGAATTTTATTTCTGAAATAACTGACACAAAACAAAATACAATGTTGAACATGTAATGGACACACTTCAGGCGGAAAAAAAAGAAGAGCTTAATGATAACAAAAATACTTTTTACTGTGAAAAGGATTTCCGTATTAATACATCAGTTGTAAACGTTTTAGATGGTATATTTGTTTGCTTAAATGGTTTATATGAACTGAAGAAGCATATAAAGATGGGGGGGAAAACAGTCTGTATACGCTGATATACATGGTATTTGGTGGTAAAGATAAGGGGAGGCCGAAGGCCGTATATTTCCTTACGTTTATCAGGGAAAGCGAGTTCTGGGTCAGGGAAAATCAGGGAATATCAGGGAATCTTATTTTGAGATGCCTGTTGCCACCATGATTTCACATTCAGTTGTATATGTGATGACTGGCTCTAATGTTAAAGTTATTAATACAGAGTCAAAACTACTCATGTATGTATGGAGCTTAACGTTGCTTTTAAAGTTCTTTTAGTCCTATCACGATGCTGTCTACTTTTAGCAGTGAGCTCAGTGCTCAGCTTTATAGTGCTGCCACACTGGAACCCAATGCTGTAGACGCCCCACCCAGTCACATTATACTGACAGTCGATAAATATGGCCGACCAGTCCTAGAAATATCATTTTTATGATGTCTGGGGATTGAACCCATGACATCCCATATGCGAGCGGATCCTTTACCACTAGGCCACGCCACAGTTCAAGAATTCTTAACGATACTGCTTAAAAAATGCACCTTCTCTATGTCCTTATCCTGATAGGTTTTATAGGCATTTATTTTATAATTATAGGAAGTAATAAAGAGACATGTGCTTACACATTTCAAAAACAGTTTCTCGATATAGGGTTGTATGTATTGTACCGTTTAAAATATACCCTGTTCATCTTACCCACTCTGTTGATAGCCCTGTGGTATAATAAGATGCCATACATTTTTCCAAGAAATATGATGTAAAAACAGTGATTCAGTTGCAGTCTTGCTCATTACTGAGGGGCAAAATAATAGAGTTTCCTATTTTTTGCGCTTTATATTACGTTAATTTTATCTTGCAGGATTCGTTCAAGGTCCGAGATGTTACGGATGATGTGCGAGTGATTATCAAGTGTGTGCGGGACCTGACCAGCGGTCGACACAGTGACTTTACTCTCATACATTTTGTAGAGATGTTCAAAGGTACCAGGTCTAGTTTGTGTGTAACCAATTACAGGGTCTTCCACAGAAATTATTTAAGGAATAGGGGAAATTAAATTTGAATATCATGGGGTGGGTGTGTGAGGAAGACACTCTTCGGGTGACCAATATTTTTAGGGATAATTTGTTTAGACATGCTAGATGTAAGTGAAAGGATTTTTAAGAAATATAGCCCATAAGGAGCTATTTATAGACAGTTATAAATGCATTTTGGCGATTTATTGGTGTTTTTAAGGGATAGGGCAGATAGATCAAAGGACGGGGTTAATTAAGGAGTAGGGGGAAATTAGATTTTAGAATTAAAGGATAGGGGGGGATACGCTCTTAAATGGCCTGTGGAAGACCCTGATTTATGATATGGCCAAAATGAAAAGGGCTATTCCAGTAAAAAAAATTATGGGGTGTAGAAAGGCATTCCTATTATTTTCCTGTATGTAGTGGGGGGTCATCCCTATTTCTATTCCGTGAGTGGTGAGGGTAATCGAAAATAAAATTCTATAGCTGGTTATCTAAAAATGTCTAGTTATATTGTCTATGGGGTTGTTATCGTTTCACTTACAAAACACTTTCCTGAGATACATCAATATTGTCGTCAACTTTGCAGCATTTATAGCTAAAGATGCATTGAATCTATCTTGTTTTTCCCTGCTTGTTCAGTACAAGAACAAGAACATACACTACATCAACTCTATATCTGGGGCCTCTACTATTTAATATTAAAATTAATATTCGACACAGATCATTTTCAGTAGGTTGCGATTATGGGAATTCCAGTTATGGGTGGTGGGGAAAATTAAAATTGTCAGTAAACATTATTTGGTTATATTTTTCGAGAACATCATCCCAGGTATCTTTTTAGCCCACATCAAAAACGACATAAGTGCCGACATCGTGGCCATAGTGTGTAATTATATAAGCAATGTTGCTTGTTAAGTGATAAGCTGATGTGGCTCTATAGATAGTTTGGTAGACATTGAATCCAGACAAAAAACACGGCACTGGATTTCTTTGGTCCATCCATGGGATTGATGCTTTAATAGTTCCTAAGCCTTGTCAGTCTGTGGGGACGTAAACTGGGCGGTCCCGTGAATCGGAGCCTAACGTTTGACCATGTTTAAGAACCATAGGAATCTGTTTGATAATAAGAAGTGGCAACAGTTCCCGATTCCTATATATCCTTCCCCTCTCTCTGATGGCTCGAAATAACCTAAGATAACCTAAAACTACAATTAATTTGTTTGACAATCAGTGTTAAACAGTAAAACCTATATTTATACAAATAAAACACAATATTTATTAAATGGTGTAACTTTTTGAAAAAATAGGCTCCAAGAACAGCCGTATTGTTGACCTGAAGCACGACAAGCACCCGATGCATGGACAGGGTTCGGCATACAGCCGACAGGATGCAGACCGGCTCTTCCGGAAGCTGGTGATAGATGGTGTCCTTATGGAGGAGCTCAAGATCACGGCCATGGAGCACACGGCCTGCTATATCAAGCTGGGAAGGAAGGCCAACGATGTCTTGAATGGAAAGTTGCAGGTACATCATTTAGAAATCTCCTCTTTCATCAGCCTTCTTTGTCCATAATTTCAAGATTTGGATTATTAAAGTAGCTATAACGCCAACAACAGCAAAATGTTACAACTTATATACACCGTTTCTAAATCTATTGAAGACAAGGTATATATATAACTCACATATTTTGAGAATCCAAACTCAAAGATATATAATATAAATGGCTTTTATCAGCCAGACCAAACCCAAAAACTGGAGTGTCAGATTAAGAGTTACCAATTCATAATTCATTAAACGGCTTTAATCAGCCAGGCCAAACCCAAAAACTGGAGTGTCCAATTAAGAGTTACCAGAACTATATTTTGGATTGTGTATCAGCAAGACCTTAACGAAGGGTTGTTTTTGTGAGATTTAATCATAGTCTACCGAATGGTTTATTTAAAAAAAAAGAAAGAAAGCTAAATACATACTTACATTAAAGATCTTCAGGGAGTTCTGTTGCATATCATTCTTTGGTCATTTAAGGGTACATTTGTGTAATTAATGCATAAATATGCATTCAAATTTATTCTAAAGGGAGATATTTGAGCTTGGTT
Source organism: Cyrtodaria siliqua (assembly GCA_037043455.1). NCBI lineage: Eukaryota > Metazoa > Mollusca > Bivalvia > Adapedonta > Hiatellidae > Cyrtodaria > Cyrtodaria siliqua. The sequence continues at coordinate 8,199 of JAWPHD010006855.1, forward strand.
AAAACCATTGGATCACAGAATTAGGGATACCAGTGGTTCCATGGAAGAATAAAAAATTGTCATTATAATTGTTGAATGAACTGCTGTAATTTGTATTTTGTGTGGTTCAAATATTGTGAACAGTTCTTTAGATCATTGCCAAAACATCCTGTGCAAATGTGTTTTCTGTGTAAAGTTAGCATGATTAATATATTGAACCAAAGTCATAAAACAGGTACATATTTTAAATGTTTAATGCAGTAAATTGCCAAGCTTTCATTCATTATTTGTCCATAAATTCCATGAAATAGACATCTATGTTCCAAAGCCATCATTTCTGTTACCTGGTATAGCTATAAATATAAGGCAGTAGTACTAAACAGTACTAGAAAAAAGTATGTAATGTTTCTTAAAAGGTGCCTCTTTTCAAAATTATTAAGGGCCAAAGGCGCTTAAGTTATGGGGACTCATGCACATTTTCTCCGAGTTTCTTAGACATTCAAGTTTAATCGGAATTTTTTTGTAAACTGCAAACCAGATTGAGTTGCAAGTACAGGAGAACCGTAAGAAGATGGAGATTAAGGTCGGAAAAGAACCGGTCAACAAGAGTGAAGAACTGACACTTGCCTGTTTCGAGGAACTCCGTTGTCTGGCTGGAGAGATAGGTATGTGTTAATTTCATATTCGCCATATTACTAGATGCATTGTTCTCTGATGCAATTTTGACACACTATGTAGTTCATATCCGTGTTTGTCTGTACTTACGTCCCCTTTATCTACTGAGTGACAAGTGATAATTTTGTCGAAGCCTTAGTCTTGCCCTTAATTAGATACCATGTATCAGAATTGTACTGATTTAAAAACATAGACATTTGAGTCTCTCTAAACTGGAATTTTTAGTGGTAAATAAATTACTTAATTTTGGGAAATTGTTGAAAAATAAATATTATTCGCCAAAATAACGTCTGCTAGGCAGAATTTTGCAAAACGCCCTATCAAAAAGAACTTTTGCATGTGAAATTTTTATTTGTTTTAAAACCGAGTTTGAAAAGTAACTTTTAGCTCCACAGCAGAGCTTATTGGATAGCGAGTTGTCCGTTAACTTTTGCCTCAACACAATAGTGCCTTCATTTTTCATGTGATCTTTTTAAAACTTTAACGGATTGTTGATATCAATGAAAGCTCGGACTAGTTCGAAACACCGGAGTTATGGCCCTTGATTTAGTTAAAATTGCTATATTTTGCCACGTTAACACGATAGGGCCTTCTTTTCTGAAATATGCTATAATTTGGCCTCGTTTACAGGGCCTTCATTTTTCATCTGATCTGTTTCAAACTTTACAATATTAATATCAGCCAAAGCTCGGATGAGTTCGAAAACCAGCCACATCCAACCATTTACACCAGAGTAATCGCCCTTGAGTTTCTGAAATATGCTATAAATATGCCAATATTGAAAGTTTTAACGCACAAGTCAGAGCTCCAGATAAGGTGCGTATTTGCGTAAATACGCAAATAAAATGGTAGAAAAAGCAATATAAATACAAAACCATGCGTATCATAATGCAAAAGAAATGTCTGATACGCAATTCCTCGCAAATTGCTAGCGTATTTTGCAGTTTTTCATTTCTAATCGATCGCGTATTTGCCCAGAGTTCTCACAATATCTCAAAACAAAATCAAATATAGGTAAAAGACCTAAACTGCCGAGTGAACAGACTGGTTCCGAAATTCAGTTTAAATTGTGCGCGATTTACTCATTTTTGCCTGTACCCTTTTTATATCGTGTAGGCGCTCGGCGATCTAAATCAAGCGTCGGTTAAAAATGTCGGCGAATGTAAACAAACGCGGACGGATAAAAACACCGCAAAAAAACACAAATAAATACATCTAGTAACTATTTTGACCACAGTAAGTCAACGGAGGCAAAACAGATTTCAAAAATAATGTTAGATGACATACTTTTCAATGTTGTCTATGATTCACAAGGCATGTGTTACAGTTTACATATGACAGTATCCACACAACATAATGATAAAAGTGATAAAACATGTTTGATTATGTGTTTTGTTTGTTGTAAGTTAATTTTTCAAGGAAACACTCAAATGAAAACATCCGGGTAGGATAAAAATACCCAACTGAAAAATAAATGATGGGGGTAAATTCTTTGTTTTACCAAATTGCAAAATGCAAATACCCAATTAAAATAAACACAATGGAGTAAAAATACTCAATGTCCAAATCCTTATCTGGAGCTCTGAATTATATTTAGAAAATACCCAATTAAATTAAAATCAGTGGGTATCCGGAAAAAAAATACCCAATAAAAATTCAAAATACCCATTTTTAGCTCTACTGATCAGAGATCTGATCAGAGATCAGCAGAGCTTATGCCGTGGTGCGGCGTCCGTCGTCCATCTGTCTGTCCGTAAACTTTTTTTGTAGCGACTACTCCTCTGAAACTACTGAATGGATTTTCATGAAACTTTACAGAAATGTTGCCCATGAAGTCTAGTTGATCCTAGCAAAAATTCATGTTGATGTGAAATCCAAGATGGCCGCCAGATCTAAAAATAGGTTTTTAAAAAACAAGTTTGTAGCGACTACTTCTTGAAAACTATAAGTGATATTGATATGGGACTTTTTCTAAAATGATCAGCATGACATGATGTTGGTCCTTGTCGAAAATCGTTTTGATTCGACGTTAAACATGGCTGCCAGCGGCCATCTTTGTTTACATAGAGTTATATAATGAAAACTTGTAGCGACTACTCCTCTGAAACTACTTGACGGATTTTCATGAAACTTTACAGGAATGTTGCTCTTGATGTCTAATGGATCCTAGCAAAATTTCAGGTCGGCCGGAAATTCAAGATGGCCGCCACGGCTAAAAATAAATTTTCAAAATACAAGTTTGTAGCGACTACTTCTTGAAAACTATAAGTGATATTGGTATGGGACTTTTTCTAAAATGATCAGCATGATATGATGTTGGTCCTTGTCAAAAATTGTTTTGATTCAACGTTAAACATGGCTGCCAGAGGCCATCTTTGTTTACATAGAGTTATATAGTAAAAAACTTGTAGCGACTACTCCTTTGAAACTACTTGGCGGATTTTCATGAAACTTTACAGGAATGTTGCTCTTAATGTCTCATTGATCCTAGCAAAATTTCAGGTCGGCCAGAAATTCAAGATGGCCGCCACAGCTAAAAATAGATTTTTAAAAAAGAAGTTTGTAGCGACTACGTCTTGAAAACTATAAGTGATATTGATATGGGACTTTTTGTAAAATGATCAGCATGACATGATGCTTATCAGAGTCAAACATTATTTTGATTCGACGTTAAACATGGCTGCCAATGGCCATTTTTGTTTACATAGAGTTATATGATGAAAACTTGTAGCGACTACTCCTCTGAAACTACTTGACGGATTTTCATGAAACTTCACAGGAATGTTGCTCTTGATGTCTAATTGATCCTAGCAAAATTTCAGGTCGGCCGGAAATTCAAGATGGCTGCCATGGCTAAAAATAGATTTTCAAAATACAAGTTTGTAGCGACTACTTCTTGAAAACTATAAGTGATATTGATATGGACTTTTTGTAAAATGATCAGCATGACATGATGTTAGTCCTTGTCAAAAATCGTTTTTATTCGATGTTAAACATGGCTGTCAGCGGGCATCTTTGTTTACATAGTTATATAATGAAAACTTTGTAGCGACTATTCCTCTGAAACTACTTGACGGATTTTCATGAAACTTAAAAGGAATGTTGCTCTTGATGTCTAATTGATCCTAGCAAAATTTCAGGTCGGCCGGAAATTCAAGATGGCCACCACAGCTAAAGATAAATTTTCAAAATACAAGTTTGTAGCGACTACTTCTTGAAAACTATAAGTGATATTGATATGGGACTTTTTCTAAAATGATCAGCATGATATGATGTTGGTCCTTGTCAAAAATTGTTTTGATTCAACGTTAAACATGGCTGCCAGCGGCCATCTTTATTTACATAGAGTTATATAGTAAAAACTTGTAGCGACTACTTCTTTGAAACTACTTGGTGGATTTTCATGAAACTTCACAGGAATGTTGCTCTTATGTGTAATTGATCCTAGCAAAATTTCAGGTCGGCCGGAAATTTAAGATGGCCGCCACGACTAAAAATAATTTTTCAAAATACAAGTCTGTAGCGACTACTTCCTGAAATCAAAATCAATCAGTAGAGCTTCAAGGTCATTGACCTCTTGTTTAAAAAAACAGTGGGTATTTACCCAGTTGATGCAAAAGTTATCTGTTTCTCTGACAAGTTTTGAATATCTAGTTTAGCTACAAATGAACTGAATCAATATTAAAACTCATTACAAGTACGTTTGAAGGCCCCAAATGAGTTTAAGAGCCTCACAAACAATGCATTTTCTTTCAAGAAATTAAATTTTTGTTCATTTTCAGCAGTTTTCGATCAGTTTTTGGTCTTGGAAATACAGAGCGCACCCTTGAGCATAGCTGATTTTTTGTTGAAACAGGTACTTGATAGGGATGCATCATCAGCCAAAAAACTGTGTGTGCTCGGAGGTGCATTCTATATTTTTAGGATCAAAATCTTGCCTAGAAAGGTCCAAAATCTACAAAATATAACAAAATTACCAAAAATGCCATTTTTAGCTCCACTGGCGCTTATGGGGATGCCGAGTTGTCCGTCCGTTGTCCGTCCGTCGTTAACTTTTGTCTCGTTAGGGCCTTCATTTTTCATCCGATCTTTACCAAACTTTAACAGGTTGTTAATATCAATAAAAGCTCGGATTAGTTTGAAAACCAGCCAGATCGGACCAGTAACAGCAGAGTTATGGCCCTTGATTTAGTTCAAAATGTTATATTGCTATATTTTGCCTCGTTAAGACGATAGGGCCTTCATTTTTCATCCTATCTTTACCAAACTTTACCACATTGTTAATATCAATGAAAGCTCAGATAAGTTTGAAAACCAGCCATATCGGAATAGTAACAGCGGAGTTATGGCCCTTGATTTGGTTAAAAATGCTATATTTTACCTCGTTAAGAAGATAGGGGCTTCATTGTTCATCCGATCTTTACCAAACTTTATCAGATTGTTAATGTCATTGAAAGCTCGAACAAGTTTGAAAACCAGCCATATCGGACCAGTAACAGCGGAGTTATGGCCCTTGATTTAGAAAAAATTGCTATATTTTGCCTCGTTAAGACGATAGGGGCTTCATTGTTCATCGGATCTTTACCAAACTTTATCAGATTGTTAATGTCGTTGAAAGCTCGAACAAGTTCGAAAACCAGCCATATCGGACCAGTAACAGCGGAGTTATGGCCCTTGATTTAGTTAAAAATGCTATATTTTGCCTCGTTAAGACGATAGGGGCTTCATTGTTCATCCGATCTTTACCAAACTTTATCAGATGTTAATATCAATGAAAGCTCGGACAAGTTCGAAAACCATTCATATTGAACCAGTAACAGCGGAATTATGGCCCTTGTTTTAATTCAAAATGCTATATTTTGCCTCGTTAATACGGTAGGGCCTTCATTTTTCATCTGATCTTTACCAAACTTTACCAGATTCTTTAGTTATGGCCCTTGATTTAGTTAAAAAGCTGTTTTTTGCCCGAAACTTTCAAAAAACGTAAATGGCAGTCGCTCGCTTCATTGATGTGATAAGAGCCATGTTAGCCAGTAGAGCGTCCACAGGCCCTCTTGGGCCTCTTGTTTGAGACCCTATTAACTCTTCTAGATCAATAAAATAAATAAATATATATTTTGAAGATCGAATATGATCAATTTACTTCAACATTCACAACAGATTATATGTAATTTTTAGATTTTTAGCTCTACTTGCCAAGGGCCAGCAGAGCTTATGGGATGGTGTGTTGTCCGTCTTCCGTCGTCCATCCGTTGTCCGTCGTCCGTCCGTTAACTTTTCTTCAAACGACTTCTCCTCAGGAAACCGCTTGGCTAATTTTGACCAAACTTCACATGGATGATCCTTAGATGAATGCTTTTTAGATTTGTTAAAATTAGGTCAGCGCTACATCCAAGATGGCTGCCATTACCATATATGGTCAAAACCTTAAAAAATCTTCTCCAGAACCGCTGGACAGATTTCAACAGTTTTTCTTTAGACATATCGGAAAAAACTTTAAAAAATCTTCTCTGAAACCACAAGGCACAGAGCTCTCATGTATTACATGTAGCATCAGCTTATAATGGTGACACTTGGGTCACATTTGGCCACGCCCCAAGGGTCACGTTTTACATAGACATGTATAGGGAAAACGAGCTGAGGTTTAATATTTTGCTGTTGCTATAAGCTTATGGTCCTTTACCAATTTTGTTCAAATAGTGAGCCTGGGGTCACATCTGGCCCCCGCCACGGGGTCACAGTTTTACATAAATGCTTGTTTTAATTTTTTTAATTTCTTTATTTTATTTATTTCTTTATTTATTTATTTTTAGCTCGACTGATCAGAGATCAGCAGAGCTTATGCCGTGGTGCGTTGTCCGTCTGTACGTCCGTCTGTCTGTCCGTAAATTTTTTTTGTAGCGACTACTCCTCTGAAACTACTGAATGGATTTTCATGACACTTTACAGAAATGTTGCCCATGAAGTCTAGTTGATCCTAGCAAAAATTCATGTTGATGTGAAATCCAAGATGGCCGCCAGATCTAAAAATAGGTTTTTAAAAAACAAGTTTGTAGCGACTACTTCTTGAAAACTATAAGTGATATTGATATGGGACTTTTTCTAAAATGATCAGCATGATATGATGTTGGTCCTTGTCAAAAATTGTTTTGATTCAATGTTAAACATGGCTGCCAGCGGCCATCTTTGTTTACATAGAGTTATATAGTAAAATCTTGTAGTGACTACTCCTTTGAAACTACTTGGTGGATTTTCATGAAACTTTACAGGAATGTTGCTCTTAATGTCTAATTGATCCTAGCAAAATTTCAGGTCGGCCAGAAATTCAAGATGGCCGCCACAGCTAAAAATAGATTTCTAAAAAAGAAGTTTGTAGCGACTACGTCTTGAAAACTATGTGATATTTATATGGGACTTTTTGTAAAATGATCAGCATGACATGATGCTTATCAGAGTCAAACATTATTTTGATTCGACGTTAAACATGGCTGCCAGTGGCCATCTTTGTTTACATAGAGTTATATGATGAAAACTTGTAGCGACTACTCCTCTGAAACTACTTGACGGATTTTCATGAAACTTCACAGGAATGTTGCTCTTGATGTCTAATTGATCGTAGCAAAATTTCAGGTCGGCCGGAAATTCAAGATGGCTGCCATGGCTAAAAATAGATTTTCAAAATACATGTTTGTAGCGACTACTTCTTGAAAACTATAAGTGATATTGATATGGGACTTTTTGTAAAATGATCAGCATGACATGGTGTTAGTCCTTGTCAAAAATCGGTTTGATTTGATGTTAAACATGGCTGTCAGCGGCCATCTTTGTTTACATAGAGTTATATAATGAAAACTTGTAGCGATTATTCCTCTGAAACTACTAGACGGATTTTCATGAAACTTCACAGGAATGTTGCTATTGATGTCTAATTGATCTTAGCAAAATTTCAGGTCGGCCGGAAATTCAAGATGGCCGCCACAGCTAAAAATAATTTTTCAAAATACAAGTTTGTAGCGACTACTTCTTGAAAACTATGTGATATTGATATGGGACTTTTTCTAAAATGATCAGCATGATATGATGTTGGTCCTTGTCAAAAATCGTTTTGATTCAACGTTAAACATGGCTGCCAGCGGCCATCTTTGTTTACATAGTTCCCTGTGTGGTTGCCGGGGTAGAATACAACCACTGCAAACACACCGTCACATGCAGAGGGGTAGGACCCCACCCATTCATATTCATTTTGTCATTTTTTGTTCATGCTCATCAAAGGTCTTTATCATGACCACTGCATTGTTTCAGGTGCCATCTCGCTCACATCACTAAGAGCAGTGGCAGAAAAACAATAAACGTGGCTCCAGCGTAAATGGAGTTTTTACGATAGAATTTGCAGCAACTCTGCAGTTCAGGGTGAGAAGGTTCTAGGCCCATTTTCCATATTTTATCTCGATGTACATGGAAGATGAGCCTGGCATGTTCATGCCTGTTAGGCGCCATATAACCTGTAATGTGTTGGTGCGCCTTAAAACCCCAATTCAATTCAATTCAATTGTTTACATAGAGTTATATAGTAAAAACTTGTAGCGACTACTCCTTTGAAACTACTTGGCGGATTTTCATGAAACTTCACAGGAATGTTGCTCTTGATGTCTAATTGATCCTAGCAAAATTTCAGGTCGGCCGGAAATTCAAGATGGCCACCACAGCTAAAAAAATAATTTCAAAAAACAAGTCTGTAGCGACTACTTCCTGAAAGCAAAATCAATCAGTAGAGCTTCAAGGTCATTGACCTCTTGTTTTAATTTTTAGCTCTACTGATCAGAGATCAGCAGAGCTTATGCCATGGTGCGGCGTCCGTCCGTCCGTCTGTCCGTAAACTTTTATTTGTAGCGACTACTCCTCTGAAACTACTTGATGGATATTCATGAAACTTTACAGAAATGTTGCCCATGAAGTCTAGTTGATCCTAGCAAAAATTCATGTTGATGTGAAATCCAAGATGGCCACCAAAGCTAAAAATAGATTTTTAAAATACAAGTTTGTAGCGACTACTTCTTGAAAACTATAAGTGATATTGATATGGGACATTTTCTTAAATGATCAGCATGACATGATGTCAATCCTTGTCAAAAATCGTTTTGATTCAACGTTAAACATGGCTGCCAGTGGCCATCTTTGTTTACATAGAGTTATATAGTAAAAACTTGTAGCGACTACTCCTCTGAAACTACTTGGCGGATTTTCATGAAACTTTACAGGAATGTTGCTCTTGATGTCTAATAGATCCTAGCAAAATTTCAGGTCGGCCAGAAATTCAAGATGGCCACCACAGCTAAAAATAGATTTTTAAAAAATAAGTTTGTAGCGACTACTTCTTGAAAACTATAAGTGATATTGATATGGGACTTTTTCTAAAATGATCAGCATGACATGGTGTTGATCCTAGTCAAACATTATTTTGATTCGATGTTAAACATGGCTGCCAGTGGCCATCTTTGTTTACATAGAGTTATATAGTAAACACTTGTAGCGACTACTTCTCTGGAACTACTTGACGGATGTTCATGAAACTTCACAGGAATGTTGCTCTTGATGTCTAGTTGATCCTAGAAAAATTTCAGGCTGGCCGGAAATTCAAGATGGCCACCACAGCTAAAAATAGATTTAAAATAAATAAATTTGTAACGACTACTTCTTGAAAACTGTAAGTGATATTGATATGGGACGTTTTCTAAAATGATCAGCATGACATGATGTTTAATCCTTGTCAAAAATTGTTTTGATTCAACGTTAAACATGGCTGCCAGTGGCCATCTTTGTTTACATCGAGTTATATAGTAAAAGCTTGTAGCGACTACTCCTCTGAAACTACTTGGCGGATTTTCATGAAACTTTACAGGAATGTTGCTCTTGATGTCTAATAGATCCTAGCAAAATTTCAGGTCGGCCAGAAATTCAAGATGGCCACCACAGCTAAAAATAGATTTTTAAAAAATAAGTTTGTAGCGACTACTTCTTGAAATCTATAAGTGATATTGATATGGGACTTTTTCTAAAATGATCAGCATGACATGGTGTTGATCCTAGTCAAACATTATTTTGATTCGATGTTAAACATGGCTGCCAGTGGCCATCTTTGTTTACATAGAGTTATATAGTAAACACTTGTAGCGACTACTTCTCTGAAACTACTTGACCGATGTTCATGAAACTTCACAGGAATGTTGCTCTTGATGTCTAGTTGATCCTAGAAAAATTTCAGGCTGGCCGGAAATTCAAGATGGCCGCCACAGCTAAAAATAGATTTAAAATAAATAAATTTGTAACGACTACTTCTTGAAAACTGTAAGTGATATTGATATGGGACGTTTTCTAAAATGATCAGCATGACATGATGTTGATTCTTGTCGAAATTTATTTCAATGCGACTTTAAACATGGCCGCTAGCGGACATCTTTGTTTACATAGATTTATATAGTAAAAACTTGTAGCGACTACTCCTCTGAAACTACTTGACGATTTTTTATGAAACTTCACAGGAATGTTGCTCTTGATGTCTAATTGATCCCAAAATTTTTTTAGGTCGGCCGGAAATTCAAGATGGCAGCCATGGCTATAAATAGATTTTCAAGATACAAGGTTGTAGCGACTACTTCTTGAAAACTATAAGCGATATTGATATGGGACTTTTTCTAAAATGATCAGCTTGACATGATGTTGATCCTTGTCAAAAATCGTTTTGATTCGATGTTAAACATGGCTGTCAGCAGCCATCTTTGTTTACATAGAGTTATATAATGAAAACTTGTAGCGACTACTTCTCTGAAACTACTAGACGGATTTTCATGAAACTTCACAGGAATGTTGCTCTTGATGTCTAATTGATCCTAGCAAAATTTCAGGTCGGCCGGAAATTCAAGATGGCCGCCACGGCTAAAAATAATTCTAAATCAATTAGTAGAGCTTCAAGGTCATTGACCTCTTGTTTTTTTTTATTTTATTTTTTAATTTATTTATTTATTTATTTTTTTATTTTTTTTATTTTTATTATCTCTACTGCCCAACTTTGAAAACCAGCCAGATCCAGTGGGAGCGCCAAGCCGCCGCGGAGGGATATTTACTTAAAAACCTCACGCGCAAAAAACGTAAACAAACTGCGTTTTGAGCAGATTTCAGGATGGCGGTCAAAATGACACCAGTGATGTAAACTGTATTCAACTGACAATGTACAATGATAACACACATAAACAAATGCATCGATTCGTTTGTTACAGAATGGATTTTAAGTTTTTACGTGTTTTGTCGATTCTTTTTTATTAAAAATACGATTTCTAGGCTTTTACAAATTACCGATCGTTTCGAAAATTTATGTGAAATTTTAGCTTTTAATCAAATTGATAATTACAGTTTGTTCTTATAGCGAGAAAAAAGACGAAAGCATTAAAGTCAAGAAAAAGTCTTCCTCTACAGGCCTGTAAAATTTCATCAAAATTTGGAAAAAGTACTTTTTTCTACCCAAAAAAACGTTTCATGACCGTTCATAAAATTACACACAGAAAAGTGAGACTCCCTTCAACCGTGTGCTTCATACAAAAACCTTTCAGAATCATATTTTTATTACTACAATTAAAACATAATTTATACAAGCCATTTCCTTATAAAATAACCATCATTTTCATGGCCTACTTTTAAAATAAATTTAGGTCTATGTTGTGTTATTGTGAAAATTATTTCAGTCAACAAACATGCGAAAGAGCAAAATGTTAGCTGTTTATCGATCGACTTCAATTTTTTTTTTTTTATCTCGATTTGTATGAAGATTTTAACAGCGAGAAAAAAGACAAGAACATGAACGATGAGTTTAATCCTTCCTCTGGCAGTATGTGAATTTTCAAGAGAATTTGAAAAAAGTACTTTTTTCTACCCAAAAAAACGTTTGGTCACTGTTTTACGCAAGCGTTTCGAACGTTGTTTTTGTGTAGTTTTGTTACACGGCATGGAATACAGCAGGCAATACATCGGTCAGCTCTGTGTGTGATAAATTCTGAAATTACCTGATATACTGTAGTGAACAGACAGTCGATAAGAGACAAACTATTTATGCTAACATGATATATTTTAAATTCGATTGTTATTGAAAATATTGCAAAAAAAATCAATACCTTGTTTCCCCGAAGACCACATTCAAACACAGAATTGTGACGTCACAATGCTTGTACTAGTATAATCACAGGGTGAAAAGGTGTACGCGGACAATTTTTTAATTGTCCGTCGAAAGGACGTGTGTTTTTATTTATTTATTTTGGTCGAAGAGCCTTTAAAAAAAGTATCATTGGCTATTATCCTTTCGACCCATCCACCCCCGCCCCACCCCCACCCAGCACATTTTTTTAAATGGACAGAATTAATCTAAAATGCGAACTATGATTTTAAATGTATTTTAAAGGCCATTTGGATTGTCGGCGCACATATAATATGAACTAGGGCTTTATTGATTTGAACAGCGACCGCAGAGGGAAGTAAGATGGGTGAATAGTCCCATTAGACATGCCATCACCAGGGCTCCAGCTCCTTAGGTTCAACTCCTTTTCCACTGTGTAACCGAGGCCTCTTTTTTGAAATAGCATCTTTGAAACAATCTGTGTATTAAACCGTGCCAGCGCCTTTACATCTGAGATACCAAGAACACATGATTGGCAATCGACCACTTACATGTATGTGTACCCTGCTGTATCCCCTCCCCTCCCCTCCCCCCTCACCGCCACCACTTACACAGTTTAACTCATCTTAGTGGGGTTCGGGGTCCCTCCCGCCCTCACTCCGTTTAACTTATCCTAGTTGGGTTCGGGGTCATGCTACCCGTATTATGTTTTTTTGATAATACAATGCGCGTTCTGACGTATATTTCAGAGTTATAAAACGGTAGATAAAGGTAAGTACACACATGTACCTGAAAATCCCCCCCCCACCCACATGTACCTGAAAATCCCCCCCCCCCCCCCCCCCCCCCCCCCCCCCCCCCCAAACCCACACCGCCAATACCTCCTCCATTGTTATTGCATTTTTGGACTTTTTACATTTTCGATTTCCGAGTTAGGCGTTGGTTCAGGCGTACCGTCTTTTATGAAACTATATTAGTACCAATCAGTAAGGTATGGGCAGAACCCTGCAGTCTATAGGGTATATAGGCTCGCGAGGGTAATAACCCTAAACTTAGTATCCTTTTGTAGAAATTTTTTTCTCAATAAAATTCGGATTCGGCCGGGTTAGCGATGACCAAGACACTTTACCTTAGCCTCATCCGTCGGATGCGGACGTAAACCGGGCGGTCCCGTCTATTGGTCTATCCTCCGAGCACGTTAAAGAACCGTAGGAATCTATTCGATAATAGGAGTAGGGCAGGTTCCCAGATTCCTATGTATCCTTCCCCTCTCTCTGGTGCGGCTGTAAATAACCTATACTGTGTTGATGAGCCGTTAAACAACATTCAGTTAAATTAAAACGTATATTGTCTCGTGGTCTAGCTTGTGTGTCGTCTCAACATGGGATAAATAAGAGCTATTAACATTGTATATTTACTTATATATATTAGGCAAAAAAAAAAATACCTGTGTTTCCGGTGGCCCGAAAGGGGCGGACCCTAAAACTTTTTATGAAAAAAAAAAAAAAATTCTGAACAATGATTTATCACAATATATCGAGGTAAACTGACATCACAGAGAAACTTTCAGCTATATCATCAACTTGAATGGGGTTTATGATATAAATACATGTAGAATCTCACAATATCTTGCTCCGAAAAAAAAAGGAAAAAAAAGAAAAGAAAATGCCTACCTACCGACCCTATTTTTTTAGAGCATGCAATAGGAAACACACCTATTTTTTTGTTTGGCCTTACTATATTTAACTTATAAATCGGTTACTGTGCAGCTTCTTCTATTTTTTAAATTTTCTAACGTACTTAAAATTTTAAGATGGTCGCCAAAATGAGAAAAGCACGAAAAACAGCATCATGTATTATAACACACAAATCTGTCATGTGCTTTTGTCAGCAAGGACATTTATCATTCCTGATTTATTTTAAATGGATTGGAGGCGGTCTGGAAGACTATAGGCGTCTGTCTATTCAAATACGTAATGCGTTTCATTTTCATATTCAATGTACATAATATTATGCTCTAACCACAACTTTGCCAAAATAAAATTCATAGTTATTGAACATGTCAATAGCATTGAATAATTGCTAAGGAAGAACGTTATACATATTTTCATAGAGTAAGACGAAAATGTGTGTTTCATGAACATAGGTAATAGAGGATCTTACATGAGAGCTGACAGAGCTTAAAGTGATCCCTAAGCGTCTGCCATGTCCACTGGCACAGATATATATATTATAGGGAGGTCAAGTTTAGTTTAAATGTTGGATATACTCAGGTTTAATGAATTCATAAGTCATTCAACTAAAAAAGTGATCATTTGTTTAATAGGCATGTCAAACATATAATACATACTGGTAATGGCTGTGAGTGAAATGTATAAATTATTGGTGCAATATTATCAACAGTTTAGTAATATAATAATAACTATTTAGTATTAGCTTTGCACTTTTCTAGTATTAATATTAATGATTGCAAAAATGTGAATTATGTAGAAAAACTAATGGGACGCTGCGAGTTGTTAGCTTTTCAGCAAATCAAGATTGCTGTGTGTCCCTTTAAGGTCCATAATTAATATGTTAATAAAACAAGTTACAACCCTATGCTGTGTTTTTTTAAAGTTGAGTCACAGGTTTTGAACATAGTTCAGCATCAACATGTATTCTCCGTTATATGTACACGTAACAGTCAGTTCAATAAAACTGTGTACTTCAACGTCTCAAATGGAATGATGAGTGTTTTTTTATTGAGTATTAAATAAGCAAAACTACTTTTCACATCACTCTCATTGGCATGGATGACAGCGCTAAATGCATGTAGGAGGAAACCAGCATGCACAGATCCTTGTGAAAAACATGAGTGTCAAATAGTGTTGAGAACAAGAACTGTAGATGTAGTTCAAGATAATCCATTCAATTTATTGTTCAATACTTGGATCTATACCGTAACCTTGTGTTGTGAAAATGGCAGCATCTTGTCTGAAAAATAAAGAAAATGCAAACACCGAGTATTACAACTTAAATATCTGGTGTACATGAAATACTAAAACTTGATCACTTTTAATAATATACAAAATATGTATTTTATATAGAACCTATACAGGCCAAATAAAATAAAAATTAAACCTGTGTTTACATATCCTTGTCAATAAAAGTGGGCCAGTATATTTATTTGGTATCAAATATTTACTTATCATTTTTTTACTCCATGAATTATATTTAGACCACAAGATCATTAAATAAAGAAGAATCTGACTGGCTGCAAGCTTAAACATATTAAAACAGATTATATTATTTTTTTACCTCAGAATAACTGATTATTATTTTATTCCCAATAAAAAGAGGAGTCAGCAGTGTATTAAGGGAGTTTGTCTGGTTTAATACAGTAAACACAGACCTGTATATTTAATTCGGTCTTAGTCAATATAAAATTTACTGAAAAAGATTACCAAAAGTTGTTGTTTTTTAATACTGAGAACGTATGTATTGTTTAAGATCCTTTTCATGCTTTAATACTGTCTCTCAGTTCCACCTTTCAAGGTAAGGTTTCCAGGTGTTTTAACTAGATTTATCTAATTATTATTATTTTATTATTTTTTTTGGCATTGATGTGAAATGCTTCCCCACCATACAAATAAGTTCTGCTTACAAACCTCTATGAAATCCATCTTGTTTTTGTGAGCTCCTCCAACCTCACCTCATCCAACCAAGAGTCGCATTTCAGATCAGAATATGTAAGATGCAGGCATCATGTCTGTGAGACTGATGTCTCCCTATGAAAAAGATAATGACACAGTGTATAAACGAAATTGCCAAATTTCATTTGGATCTGAACATTTCGCTGAAATTAAATAATAATTAGATCTATGTATTCAATTCTTATTTCTATGTACTGTTACTTAGAAAATGTGCTTTTTCCCACAAAATTGGGAAGAAGAGGCCCAGGCCTGTCCATTTTGGGGGAGAAAAAAGAGCTTATTTCTCATTTTGGGAAAGATGTAATATTTTACCAATTAAGTAAATTTGACAATACTATGCTTTATTTATATTGTCAGCCAACAGTTATTATAATTACTGTTTCTCAGTCAGAACTGACTCCACAGACAAAAACACATTAATGCTTTTTCTCAAATTCTGAGACACTGCTGCTTTTTGATTGGCAAATATTTCTGCCACAACTGGGGAAAAAACAGTCAAGTTCTCAACTGGGAAAGAGGCCTTTTAGAGGTGTCTCTGTTACATAAGGTAAAAAAGCCCTGTTCATGGTACACAGATCACTTTAGCAGAGTCAGTCACATAAAATAGAACTGGGATGTAGTGTATATTTTGTTTTTAATTGAAAACCAAGTGTTGCAGTATTTAGCATTTCATTGAACACATTTTAAGGGGGATGGACGTAGAAGAGAGGGGAAGGGGGTTGGGGATAGTGGTGGGGGCAGCAGGGCCTTTTTACCAGTTTTGGGGAAGGGGCCTTTTGCTCTTAATTGGGGGTGGAATACATAAATGGGGAATGAAATTTCCAAGCTAAGTTTAAAAAGTGGGGAAGTCTGCATGCTTTTAAAAGAAATGAGAGTGGGGAAAAGGCCTTTTACAGGCTTCTTCGAAGAAGGGTAAAAAGTCGATGGGGAGGGTATGCGTCAGCTGCCTGTGGGTAAATGTAGAGAAGGGGGTGGCAGGGATGTGGTTTAGGAATTGCTGTGTCCCATGGCCATGCAGCATATGTGGGGTTTGACACTGGCCATTACAGGCATACCATAAGATACCCCTTCACAGGGTTCAGGGCTGAGGGTCTCCCAGCGGTTTTGGGGAACAAGGGAACATATTTTCGGGGAACAAAGCAAAACGTTTTGGGGATCACCGGGTCGTATTGTCAGGGAACAAGGGAACATGGACCACCTCTGGAAGGGCCTCATGTCTATGGCTACAGGTCTTGTTATACAAACAAGAATGATTCTGAGAGAGGAATCATATGAATAATTCAATGAAATCAACAACTGTCACGGCTGATCCAGTTATGTTTACTATTTACACAGTTTGTCAACATTAACACCATCGATGTGCTTGGCAAATTTCAAGAAAACACTGCAAAAAGAGTTGTACATGTACACATTTGAACTCACGTGTTATTTGCCTGCAGAGTTCTAAGACAGTCAACTGTTTCCTTCATTACGTTAACCTGTGTATATTTCCAATTGTTTATCCCAGTGTGAACACACTGCATCAGATATCGCTATCGAAACACAGTGGATTCAACGTTTACCAACGTGTAAACACATTCTACGTATTGATGACGTAATCCAAACCTGACATGTTAAAAAAAGTGTTCACGCCTGTAAACTAGGTACGCGTAAAATTGATAACTGCGGTCTGAATCGACGTTTTTACAAAAAGAAAATGGCGGCGTTTTGTGATTTTTTTAATGAAATAGTCCGGCAAACACTAAAAAAATAATCCCTGTCGCGGAGAATCAAAATGATCAAAAAAGCTGAATAATTAGTTCCTGGCGTTCCCACTGGATCGGACCAGTAATGGCGGAGTTATGGCTCTTGATTTAGTTAAAAATGCTATATTTTGCCTCTTTAAGACGATAGTCACTCGCTTCATTGATGTCATAAGAGCCATGTTAGCCAGTAGAGGGTCTACAGGCCCTCTTGGGCCTCTTGTTTTGCATTTTGAATATATTGGGGGCCAAAATACCCCCTTATCATACCTTGTCCTTTGGCCTCAACACGATAGGGCCTTCATTTTTCATCGATGTTTTTCAAACTTGACCACATTGTTGATATTAATGAAACTTCGCACGAGTTAGAAAATTAGCCATATCGGACTGGTAACACCAGAGTTGTGGCCCTTGATTTAGTTAAAACTGCTGTTGCCTCGTTAAGATGATAAGGCCTTCCTTTTCCTTCTGATCTTTACCAGATTGTTGATATCAGTGAAAGCTTGGACAAGTTTGAAAACTAACCAAAGCGGATTAGTAACTCCAGAGTTATGGCCTTTGATTTATTTCAAAGATGCTGTATTTTGCCTCATGAAGACGATAGGATCTTTATTTGGCCGGATTTCAGTGAAACTTTGCATGGATGATCAGTACTAAGCCTAAATGTGCATATCATCACCGTGTTCCGGTTGAAAGATTTTTGGCGGAGATATGGCCCTTTAAAGGTTTTAATACACAAACTGTGGCCGGATTTCAGTGAAACTTGGCAAGGAAGATCAGTATCATGCCTAGTTGTGCATGTCATTGCCGTGTTCCGGTCGAATGATTTTTGGCGGAGTTATGGCCCTTTAAATGTTTTAATTCACAAACTTTGTCCAGACTAGTCTCTTCTGAATTCCTAGCCGGATTTCAACGAATCGTTGGGGAAATGAGGAGTACCAAGCCTAGTTGGGCATGTCATCACTGTGTTCCGGTTGAATGATATTTGGCAGAGTTATGGCTCTTTTAAGGTTTTAATACACAAACTTTGTACCGACTTGTTCTCCTGATCCCTTGGCCGGATTTAAAAGAATCTTGGCAGGGATGATGAGTACCAAGCCTAGTTGTGCATATCTTTGGCTTGTTCCAGTTGAATATATTTTGGCAGAGTTATGGCCCTTTAAAGGTTTTAATACACTAACTTTGTACAGACTAGTTCTCCTGATTTCAGCGAAATGTGGCGGGGATGATCAGTTCCAAGCCTTGTTGCGCATGTCTTCGCCATGTTTTGGTTGAATGATTTTTGACAAGAGTTATGGCCTCTTATACACAAACTTTATCTTTAGCCAGTAGAGCGTCAACAGGCCCTCTTAGGCCTCTTGTTTATTTACAACTTGAAAAGTCGAAAAGTCTTAGCAGAAACAAGTGCCTCAAACATTAAAGTTAAGAGTTGATGAGGGCTGTTCTATTAAAACACACATGGGACCATAGGAAGGCACTTTAGAAATTGACCACCTTAATTGCAAAATTGCGTTGAAAGGACCAATTTTCGGGGGAAAAATGTTTACCCATAGATTTTTATTTAATTGCCTTCCTGGGTTCCTAGATATGTTTTAATGGAATAGCCCTGGGTGGTTAAACAACGGGTTAATTCAATCTTTAATTACAGTACAAGAGAAGCTTGGCAGTGTCAACTTCTACAACACTTTCTCGACGCTAACTCTACAAGATCTGTCGCGGAAACTGCCGACCACCGAGGAAGAATTGTCATTGGTTGAAGGAATGACAGCTTACAAAACAAAGCATTTCAACTCGGCAAGATTCCTGGAGGTCACGAGAAAGTACGCTTTAATGGTTGAAGGTGAGTTGTACAGATGGTTGATGTATTCCACAGTTGTCTTTCTTAAATCAAATTTATTGTGAACTGACTCAGTCATTACACCATATTTTGATTTATATTACATTTTTATCACAAATTGGAACATTTTTGAAAAGTCAATTTCTTCTAGAAAAAGCCTGATTTTAAAAAGCTTTTATCAAGTATAATGATCAAATCTAGTCATGTTTGTGTACTTTCTGTAACGCTTCAAGGTTCTTGGACTGCTAGGTTATTTACAATACACAACATTTACATCATCCTGCAATATGTCTTATTATATTGCTTCAGAAAAGCAACAGTTAGGTTAAAAAAAAAAACCTGTCTTTCTTTCATCAGCTCTTCCAGATACTAAGGACGACTCGGAACCGGAGGAATGGATGAGGTCGACAACATCAGACTACTTCCCGTCTTCCAATACCTCGTCTTATGGCAGGGGAAAAGGCAGGGGAGGCAAAACTGGCTTTAAGAAGGTATGGTCCAAATATTGCGAATACTGCGATGTTATACATACACAAGCTCTTGATTTTGGCCCTGACACCTGCACAAAAGTGAAAGAGTTGCCGTCATCTTTTGCCATTAGCAAATTCTTCCTGCGTCTCTGATTTCTCGAACAGTAATCCATCTATTAACACCGAACTTGATATAAAGGTTTATATGGACAAAATCTAGGTCATGTTCAAATAAATATATTTTAACATAATGCTCTTTGTTGAATAGTTTTATTATGTCCACTAAAAATAATTGGTAAATCAGTTTATAAGTATTATCTTAAAAATATTGAATATAGCAAAGCCAAACCGACAATGTTGCAGCATGATTCAGTTGTACATTGAATAGAATTTTGTCATGGGTGAGGTTGCCTTTACTTGTCTACAAGATTATTCAGAATGAGATTTAAGGAGATTTTAAGATTTAAAGTTTGATGTTCATTTGTATATATATGTCTAAAATAAAAGAGGATTTCTTGTTGCAATGAGATTTGTCCGCCTCACCTGTTGAAGGTCGATCCACGGCCAAGTCGCATCAGAAACTTAAAAAAATAAAGTAGCACTAGTAACTACCTTGCTTGAAGTTCAGCATATAAAGAAAAGTGCTAGCACTGGTCTGCCCGGTGTCAGAATAATGTGGCTGGGCTGGGTATCATGTCTTGTGTCTACAGGGTAGTATTCCTGGGTGGCAGCACTACAAAGATGAGCATTGAGTGTAAAAATTAACTGAAAAATAACTGGAAAATTGTTAAAAGTGACGTTAAACGCCATACCTACCTTACCCTACACCTACCCTACCCTACCCCTACACCTACACCTACCCCTACCCCTACCCTACCCTACCACTACCCTACCCTGCCCCTTTGCAGCTTTAAAGTTAGACATCATTGTATAAATCAACGAAGGTAGATATAAAGTGTGAAAAAAATTCAATTTAACATTGTCGTGTCCCTTTATTGTCGTTTATTTATTAATTATTTATAATTTATTGAGGGATTTAGCATAAAATATTTTTAAAAATAAAACAACAGTAAACTGTTGTGCAAAAAGTGTCACTCTTGATGTGGGAGAGTTGTGTGAAATTAAAACTAATCTTTAATGCTGTTTTATATCCTGTTCCAGAGCTGTAGATAATTTTCGACTGCAACGAGTATTTACTCATGAGATACAAAATGAATGAGTAAAGGGAACTCGTTCATAATAAACACTTGCTTTAAATAGTTCATGCTTTCAAAATAGATGTGAATTAATACATTTTAAAAGAAACAACTATTCTGATTAAATAAAAACAAAGAATCACTGTATGACCTTAATATTAGACACATGATTGGAACAATTTTCATCTGACATGTAAATATGGAATTACTGTTACACAAAACAAAACATGCAAATATAATACTCATGATTTTTAAAAGTAATGAGTTTTTTGTACTAAGCTGATGCAGAGTAATGATACTCACATTTTTAAAAAACTGAGTTTTTTTCGTAAAAAAAGTGTGTGAAATACTCAGAAACTCTGCTTATCTACAGCTCTGACTAGTGTCGGGAATTGGCTGAAAACCCATGATCGATCATCAGAATATTTAACCGACCGATGATCGATCATTTATTTGAATTATAAGTTGTGATACACACTAGAGATATCATATATGATTGGGGATACTTGTTGCAAAATTGTAACATTTTAGTACAAAAAAATGAAATAATTTAAGCCAACATTTTTCAACAGCTGAGCACAGACATATTAATAAACAGATAGGAAACTTCCTATCTTAACCAATGAAGTAACCAAAATATCACGTGGCACCTTAACTTTTCCTTCTATCTCCTCTCTCAATTATTCACTGATTTTGATGAGAATACTTTCAAATGATTCATAGTGAATAGCAAAATGGTATTATAATAATTTATGTTTATTTTAAAAGTAAGAAATTTATATAAAAAGTTTTTTAAAGTTAAAAATGTCATCATTTTTAGCTCTACTGGCCAAGAGCCAGAAGAGCTTATGGGATGGCGAGTTGTCCGTCGTCCGTCCGTCGTTAACTTTTGTCTCGTTAAGACGATAGGGCCTTCATTTCTCATCCGATCTTTACCAAACTTTAACAGGTTGTTAATATCAATGAAAGCTCGGATAAGTTCGAAAACCAGCGGAGTTATGGCCCTTGATTTAGTTAAAAATGCTATATTGCTATATGTTGCCTCGTTAAGACGATAGGGCCTTCATTTTTCATCCGATCTTTACCAAACTTTAACAGGTTGTTAATATCAATGAAAGCTCGGACAAATTCGAAAACCAGCCAGATCGGACCAGTAACAGCGGAGTTATGGCCCTTGATTTAGTTAAAAATGCTATATTGCTATATTTTGCCTCGTTAAGACGATAGGGCCTTCATTTTTCATCCTATCTTTACCAAACTTTACCAAATTGTTAATATCAATGAAAGCTCGAACAAGTTCGAAAACCAGCCAGATCTGACCAGTAACAGCGGAGTTATGGCCCTTGATTTAGTTGAAAATGATATATTTTGCCTCGTTAAGACGATAGGGGCTTCATTGTTCGTTCGATCTTTACCAAACTTTATCAGATTGTTAATATCAGTGAAAGTTCGATCGAGTTCGAAAACCGTTCATATCGGACCAGTAACAACGGAGTTATGGCCCTTGCTTTAGTTCAAAATGCTATATTTTGCCTCGTTAAGACGATAGGAGCTTCATTGTTCATCCGATCTTTACCAAACTTTATCAGATTGTTAATGTCGTTGAAAGCTCGAACAAGTTCGAAAACCAGCCATATTGGACTAGTAACAGCGGAGTTATGGCCCTTGATTTAATTCAAGATGCTATATTTTGCCTTGTTAAGACAATAGGGCCTTCATTTTCCATCCTATCTTTACCAAACTTTACCACATTGTTAATATCAATAAAATCTCGGACAAGTTCGAAAACCAGCCATATCTGACTAGTAACAGCGGAGTTATGGCCCTTGATTTAGTTAAAAATGCTATATTTTGCCTTGTTAAGACGATAGGGGCTTCATTGTTCATGCGATCTTTACCAAACTTTATCAGATTGTTAATGTCAATGAAAGCTCGGTCAATTTCGGAAACCAGCCAGATTGGATCAGTAACAGCGGAGTTATGGCCCTTGATTTTGTTAAAAATGCTATAATTTGCCTCGTCATATGATAGGGCCTTCATTTTGCATCTGATCTTTGCCAAACTTTACCAGATTCTTTAGTTATGGCCTTTGATTTAGTCAAAAAGCTGTTTTTCGCCCGAAACTTTCAAAAATCGTAAATGGCAGTCACTCGCTTCATGATGTTATAAGAGCCATGTTAGCCAGTAGAGCGTCCACAGGCCCTCTTGGGCCTCTTGTTCGCTTTTCTCTTAAAAATCAAGGTTTTGACATGGTCAAAGTTTCCGTCTAACTTCTTTTTTGCTCTAAATGTAAGAGAAAGAATACTATCATTGGAAAAAAGAAAATTAAATTTGTGATTGTATATATAAAACTGTTCATAATACATGTGTTTGAAGTCGGGAAATAATTTGTGAAATTTTCACACTGTGCCACGTGAAATTTAGATAATTTTCGTAGTGTCCAATCTATTTGTTATTAGGTCTGTGAGCTGAGTAAAGTCGATCATTAAAATTTGTAATCTATTAATCAAACCAAAGGCTTAACTGATCTATGATCGATTAATCGGAACAACACTATCTCTGACTGTTCAACACATTGTAAGGTTGTACTGGGACAGTGACCTCAGAGGGATGAAGATGAAGGAACTAGGTTCTCTTTAGACATGCCATCTCCAGTGCTTTATAAACACATGCAATCAATAAAACACTGCCGAAAACATAAAATATGGAACAAACTAATGTTGTAATTTGATTCTTTATTGTTACCGTTACGTTTTTAGAAATTTGCCCCCAAAAAGAAAAATGCTGCAGCAAACAAAGCTCCAAAAGGTGGAGGGCGGAAAAAAGCTGCCACATCGGCAGCTACAACATCTAGGTACATGTATATACATATTTATATACTATTTAGAAGCAATTCCATATAATAGATTTTGTTTAATACCTCTTTAATCATATTTGCTTAAAGTTCCTTCCCAGTTAAGATATAAACCCTTTCTAAACCTACCGAATGCAAGGTGTGTATATATATATATACAGACACAATATAAACAGTTTTAACCAGCCGTACCAAACATCAAAATTGGAGCGTCAAATTAGAGTTGGCAACTTGTAAAACATTTTATGCAGATTCGATCAATTTTAAGAACCTTTGAATAAACCTATACTTTTAATCAGCACATATACATTATTACATGACCTGAACAGAGCTTTGATAAATGTTTTTAGTGTAATTTTGCCGTTATTTTAAAATATGAATCCATGAGGTACTTTGTTATGTAATAAAGTATATTCGAGATATAATAGTATTATCAGTCAATTTTATTTGGTTTCTTAAATAAAAGCCATAAAAAATGTATGTGTTCCAGCTAGCCTGACCAACCATAATTTTACCTGCCCTATGTTCTCTTTTGCCCTATGCTATTTGCTGTCATTCTGATTGTTTCTAGTCATACAGGTAGATAATTATAAGAGTAGTAAATGTATACCGACCTACTCTACTATTTTTCATGGATTTTATTTTTTGTTATCACCTTTGGTTGATTTATTGTTGTAGAAAACGAAGGCATGTCATGATAATGATGACACACTTGGCGTGGATAGCGCAGATGTTTATTTGCTCGAATAGCATCCAAGTAAGCTTTGCCAGCCTACTGAAGAGAAGTGTTTGTTGTCTTTAGCAAAATAGGAATAGTGCAACGCTATTAAACAAATAATAATTATTATTAAAACTAATAAGCAACATTATTAAAACAAATAAGAAACCAGTATAGCACTATCAAACACATAAATGCAAAATTTAGTTATTTCTGTTTCTCACTTTCAGCTCTGGTTCAGGATGGATGACTGCAAACAAATCCAGCAATTTCAATCAGTTCAAGTACAAGACAGGTGCTGCCTCCACATCTGCTGGAGCCGGGCGTAAACCTGCTGGCAGCACCGGGCCAGGAATGATGCCGGTTCCTGCACCGAAACGTTCATTTTTACAAACTGGTGGTCAATTCTTTGGTTGACAGATTTTTAAACTAATATTAGAAATAAGTTGGCACTACTGCTTCCCCAGTAAGGTTGAGGTGTAAGCCTTTCAGAAGAAATGAACCAAAAATTATTTCAGTCCTTAATGGTAATTTGGTGCTACCACTTATGCCAGGTTTAAGAAAGAGGTAAATAAAGGTGCTGAAAAGTATGCCAGTCCTTGGGCGAATTAAACTCACCTGTATGTGTCAAGTATGAACTTAAGTTTTCACCTTTCACACTGGATGGAGGTGTAAGAAAGATGCAGGCTTGGGCTTATTCTACTTAGCTACCTCTGCACCTGCATTACAAAGCACAAGCTTGTCGGAACAGACAGAACGGAAAGGATTTCATTACTGCCCATAAAGCCAACTCGGGGTGATTTCTGAAAACAACATCATTTTTTATGTTAATAAATTCTGGTGTCAAACCTGACAGGATATCAAGCCAAAACTACCGAGTATGGGATATATATGTGGACTGGTTTAGCACTTGTGCGTACAAACCTAATTCATGTCTTGTTGCTGTGGCGGTCAAAATGTCTATCTCTAAAGGAGGACTCTCAGGAAAATATCTTGAAAAGTATTAATTGCTTAAATCACAAATTTAGACGGTCTGAACATTTTTAAACAAAATAGAAAAGAAATGGGATAATTTCTTGGAAACAATTTACTGCTTAAAGGCAGTATATCAGGATTGATATGTCTTAAAATTGTTCAAATATATTATGTATTTATTTTATGATATCAAATTGTAACGAAACAACGCACCTTCGCATTCTGGAATATTCTCAAATATTCAAGAATTAAAATACTGAACAAACAACATTATCTTTTCATAACTTTACCCAATTAGTCAACAAATTATAAAATCAAGATTTTGTTTGGCAGATATGGTCACAGCCCTACATGTATTGAAGCGAGGCGGAATCCAAGCGGTAATCCCAGTAGCTCATTGTATTGCCTATAATGAAATTGGCTCGCTGGCCTTTAAAATCACTGGCTTTACATAACTAAGTGGCTCGCTGGCCTTTAAATAACTAATTGGCTCGCTGGCCTTTATGCAACTAAGTGGCAAGCTGGCCTTTATATAACCAAATGGCTAGCTAGCCTTCATATTTAAGTGGCTCGCTGGCCTTTATATAACCAAATGGCTCGCTAGCCTTCATATTTAAGTGGCTCGCTGGCCTTTATATAACATGGCTCGCTGGCCTTTATATATCTGGCTCGCTGGCCTTTATAAACCTCACTGGCTCTCGCTGGCCACCTAAAACTGCACCAATACAATACACTGCTTTTTTGAAATAATTCATATAATAGAATTCACATAGTATAAAATTCGCTCTATAGGAAACACAAGTTGCCAAGAAACTTGGGAACTAGCCAAATAGATCGAAATTTTATTTGCCGCAAAAATATCTACAAAGTGACATTAGTAAACCAGATCTTACTGCAAGTAAAATCTACCGTTTTGCCACCATAGATATTCGCTGCAACACTAAAATAATGGGACTGTCGACCGCCAGAATTCCGCATCCCCACAATACAGCAAATGGGCTGCAACAAATAAGATGTGTCGGCCTAAGCAAATGACTAGATGTAATGACTAGAATGATTCGATACTTAAAACCAGTCTGTTATAGACGTGTCCAACACAACTAATGTTAAATTATATAACATGACAATGAACTGTTGATGTCCACTTAGTTAATGTCATACATATCAAAGATCCTAACTCCACGCTGCTTAACACATTCACTATGACAGTCAAATGAGGAGATTCAGAGCACTCTCCAAATGTGAGTCCACCGTCTTGGTTACTGAATGATCCCTTGCTTGTTGGCTGGAATCTAGAATAACCGCCTGACAAATTGCCCAAATTGTTGCACCTCGGAAACAGCTGAAAAGAGTGAATAACTCTAGCAGTATCATTGCTCCCATGATGCCATTAAACAATACACATGTAAAATTGACTTCCTAGTAATTGGGTGGTTGGGTGGGGATGAAATTTTTAACAGAATGACCAGAAAATAACCTGATATTCTGTGTAAACTGGAAATAAAGGGAACCGGAAGTAGAATTATCTGCGCGTAACTGATCCACTGCGCAGCAAATTATCACAATTAGGATCAAAGTACCGACAGTACAAAATTCAATTTGTTACAAAAATAAATGTGATTATTGAGTGAACCAATAATCTTTCTTATTTTATGATATAACATTGTAATGAAACAACGAACCTTCTCATTCTGGAATATTCTCAAATATTCAAGAATTAAAATAATGAACAAACAACATTATCTTTTCATAACTTTACCCAATTAGTCAACAAATTATAAAATCAACAGTTTGTTTGGCAGATATGGTCACAGCCCTACATGTATTGAAGCGAGGCAGAATCCAAGCGGTAATCCCGGCAGCTCATTGTTTTGCCTATAATGAAATTGGCTCGCTGGCCTTTTAAACCAAGTGGCTCGCTGGCCTTTAAATAACTAAGTGGCTCGCTGGCCTTTAAATAACTAATAGGCTCGCTGGCCTTTATGCAACTAAGTGGCTCGCTGGTCTATATATAACAAACTGGCTCGCTGGCCTTTATATAACCAAATGGCTCGCTGGCCTTCATATTTAAGTGGCTCGCTGGCCTTTATATAACATGGCTCGCTGGCCATTATATATCTGGCTCGCTGGCGTTTATAAACCTCATTGGCTCTCGCTGGCCACCTAAAACTGCGGCAATACAATACACTGCTTTTTTGAAACTTAAAATTGCTCAAATATATTATGTATTTAATTGATAAAAATGAACTCGGTGAGCCATGAAACGAAAGAAATTACGCTGAACATATAGAATGACGATCCAAAGAAGGTATTTCCTAACTATGGTGACACGCCAGGGATAGCTATTTTAAACTTGGTGGTAAAATAAATCGCAATGTATTGCAAGGCGAGCGTCAGTGTGTAGATATCTCCGATTTACTCCGCGTGACAGCTATTTATAACTTGGAGTTTTCTCTATGGACTTTAAAGACATCATGCTGATTATAATTTTTTATTATTGCACTGTATTATAGGAAACTGTTAATGTTCCTCTGTATCTGTGAACAAGTTCACGTTTACGTTTTAAATTGGTAATTTCCTATACTTTATTGTTTTTTTAAACAAATTAGGCCCGAAAGCCTGATTTACTCCCTTTAAAACAAAAAAAAATCAGGCAATTTTAATGTTTTAAATAAAATAGAAAAACAGTACCAGTAAAGTATTATTTTATTCTGACATGATATATTGTAATGAATGTTACTCCAGGCATTATGTTTCCATTTATTATTATTTTAAGTTATAAATAGAACAATGAAAAATATAGATTGTAAAATATTAGCAAAGGTTTTGATTGAAGCATTTGATAACGTATTGAACTACTTAAACGCTAAGACAGAACAATAACTGTGTGTGTTAAATGTGATTAAAGACGTGTTTATGCATGATACACTCTTAACTGTCATTTAACTGTATATAAAATAGAATCATTATTCCATGCTGTGAAATCATTATATAGGAACTGATTATAACTATACAATAACAGAGTTTCAATCGACTGAGTAATACGTTGGTTAAATAGAACGTTTGTAACAGTTAATATTGCCAGGAAGATGGCAATGAAATAAACACTCAATGAACATAATTTGTTAAAAATGATAGTGCTTCGTAAGCCTCTGCAGGCTGGCTGTTTAACTAATATTGCTTTAATGTTGTATTACATGTAGATTGTTGTAAACAGGTTGCACTTTAATAAATAAAATATATATATATAAAAATAGAACTTCTGAGTAAGTGTTACACTGTTTTATAAAATATCGAAGTGTTTCTTTATGCAATTTATGCAATTGTCCTTTAACTTGATCCAATATCAGCTCCTAGAATAATTATAACATTATTTTATTTTCCCAACTTGATAGATTATCAAATTTAACTTAACATAGTCTTTATCTTTTTGCAATTGTTAATAAAATTGCATAAACAGTGTACGGCATTTCAAGGATTAGAATGTTCAATATTTTTTATTAATTGAAACATTGCAGAAAGATAGTGATTTTTGTCACTTTGCAAACATTTTTAGCTCACTTGAGCACAGTGCTCAAGGGTGAAGTATTGTGATCATGCCTGCGTCCGTCTGTCCACAATTGCTTCAAACGACTTCTCCTCTGAAACCGCTTGGCCAATTTTGACGAAACTGCACAGAAATGATCCTCGGGTGGTCTTCTCTCAAGATTTTTCAAATTATGGAAATCCATGATGAACTCTGGTTGCCATGGCAACCGAAAGAAAACAAGCTGGAAAACTTTAAAAATCTTCTTCTCTAAAACTATTGGCTCGATTTCAAAATAATTTCACAGAAATGATGTTTGGGTGACCCCCTACCAAGATTGTTCAAGCCTGGTTGATTCGTCAAAAAACATGGCCACCAGGAGGCGAGGCAAATCTTTGCTTTTATTGATTAATTTCAAAATAATTCCACACAAATGATGTTTGGGTGACCTTCTACCAAGTGTGTTCAAACTGGGTTGTTTCATCAAAACATATAGTCGCCAGTGGGCAGGTAGTTCCCCTATATCATGTATACAATAACTATATGGAAACTTTTACCAAAGTTTTGTTAATGCTATCAACTATGACAGCCATCCCTGTCATAATAATAGATTTGATAGTATAAAATATTTTGCATAAAACTGAGCTGAAACTGATACCCTGTTGTGTTTTAGCTCACCTGAGCATATAGTGGTCAAGGGTGACTTTGTGTGATTAAAAATAGCGTAAAGCATCTTGATTCGATAAAAAATTGAAAAAAGCTACAGTCCTGTTGATTTGATGTTTGAGTGACACTCGACAAAGATTGCTCAAAACATGACTGCCCTCAGGTGAACGATTTATGGCCCTCTTGTTATATATATGAGCCGCGACACTTGAAAACATCCCTTCTGACGTTTAGACGACAACGTCATAAAGTAACAATTCATGACGTCGGCCGGTTATCAGTTAATTATTAGTCAAATTTATCGTCACTTAATTAAACCTAATTATTATATCATACTGTAGGGAATGTGTTTTCTTAATATAAATAGTTGATGCTATAGAAAATGGTAATTGCTACTGTTTTTTGGTTGTTATTTAATCAACGAAGTCGTCCAATTTCAAATTGAGATAAAATCATTTTTAATTAAGATATCAACATTAAATAAAGAGATTTTTAAAGAGAAAATCACCGAGTTTCATAAACGTTAAAAAAAAATAAAAATTTCAAAATTGTGTCTGAAGGGTCTTTTTCGCGTGTTTCGGCTCATATATCTGAAATATTACATTTGTTAAGGAATAAAATGCTTTTGCCATGTAAAATTTCCATGACCGTGTGTCGTTTTTAAAAATCATAAATTTCTCATTCTAGTGATTTTTGTGTCGCGTTTTCGAAGAATACAATCACTTTGTCGTCTGTCACAAAAACTTAACGTTGGCTATAACTTTTATCATATCTTGATATTTTTTCATCAAACTTTCAATATATACTCATCATGACAACGTCAACATTAACATAATAAAATGTCAAGGTCAAACTGAAGGCCATTATATGGATTAAATACTCATTTTTTTCTTCACCAAAACTTAATGTTGGCTATAAATTTCTCATTTCTTGATATTTCTTCATCAAACTTGCAATATATACTTACCATGACAACATCCACATGACCATACTAAAATATAAAGGTAATTTGTCAAGGTAATTTATCTGGGTCCAAAAAAATTGTTATACTGACAAAGCGCTGACAGGCGACACAGGAGTTCCGCGAAACACTCGTCTAGTTTTAGTATAATTTCCAAGTTTTACATGCCCCATGTTGGTATTCGTTGTGATTGTATTGAACTGTATTGTTTCAGGTGCTACTTGAGTGGTGGCAGAAAACAATGATCAGAATTTTAAAATAATGCAGCAACTCTGCAGGTGAAAAGGTTCTAGGTCCGTTCTTTATATTCTTCTCCTGATTTATATGTTGGATGGCCCTATAAATGTTCATTCCTGTTGGCGCCATATAACCTTTTCGTGTAGATGCGCCGTAAAACCCAACTCAAATTCAAGCAAATCTTAAATATCTCGTTCTAGCGAATTTGTTCCAGTATAATTTTCAAGTTTTATATGACGTCAGAAAAATTAAGAATTAAAAGACAAGTAATTGTTAAAGGAAGTACATAGGTTGTTCTTTAAGAAATGTTCAAATACATTATTTCTGTATTAAATTGATAAAAATAATCTGAATGACCTATAAGCAACCAAAAGAAATTATATAATAATACATAATAAAAGACCCAAAGATGTTTTTTTCTAACTATGGTTACGCGCCAGGGATAGCTATTTTAAACTTGGCGGTAAAATATTGCAACGTCTTGCAAAGCAAGCGTCGTCATGTGTCAATATCGCCGCGGTGATCACGTGTCATAGCTATTTATAACATGGTGGTTACTCCCTGGCCTAATAAAACTTTCTGTTATTTATAATTAATAATTGTTGCACTGTATTATAGGAACCAGTTAATGTTTATTCTATCTTAGAGCCATTTCACGATTCAATTTAGTCATTTCATTAATAAAATTTTGCTCCCAAAGCCTGATGTGCTTCCTTTACAGGCAGAAAGTTTTGCATTGGATTTGCACAAGTGCGTCATTTAAACTTTTTTTCTTACTTTTTAAGATAACTTTCTAGTTAGATTGTACTTGCAGAAATAAGCACACGACAGGCGACCTCAAGTGTTCCTTGGAACACTCCTCTATTTGTTTAGAAAGCGTCAAAATTTAAGTGAGTTTCATTGAAAAAGTCCAGTTATTGAATAATTCATCCTATGAAAACTTGTTCTGTGCTCTAGAGTGGGTGACACTTAATTTTATTCATTTACATTTGATATTATATTTTTGTCTTTACTATTAAGAAATAGTTAATTTTATTAATTTATATAAAATGACAATTGATTTTACATTCTATGTGTTTTCCATGTAACTTTTTATTTTACGTTTTGAATCTGTTATTATTTTTATCAATTAAATATTGTTTTAAAATAAGAGATTTCTGGTGTTTATTATATGTACATGTATAAATATATTTTCCTACGCAAAATGTTGCAGTCTCCTAGCAAATAATGGTGAAGTGTCAGTATCTAAATAAAAAGATGTGCTGTTCAGCACTGACCTCAGAGAGATAACAAATCACTCATGGTGCCATGGATAACAGCATTATCACAGTCATAACATGGGAGAAAACTTAAGAATCTGGGGGAAACCTGCGGACAACAGTACCCTCTCACACGAAAACATGAATAATATTTTAAAAATAAATAAATAATGTTCCTTTATAGAGGGACTGTCGGTGATCTGGAAGAATTGAGAATATTGTAAGAAAACATTTACTCTGGAAATATGTGACTTTTATGCTTCTCAAAAACATTTCAGGGGAGCATATAGTCCTTTGTACGTCCGTATTAACATGGAAACTACTAATGGGACTGCAATGAAACTTAACAATGAGATGAAGTGCAAAGCATTCAAAATAAGAGTGACCTTTGTAATTTTATATTTATAATTCTTGTCCGGAAACCTACTAATGGAACTGGAATGAAACGACACAATGATAAGAGTACACAGTAAGAGGAATCAGGAGAGCACTTCCCATAATTCTGTCTTCATTCAGTTGAAGTTATTGCCCTTTGTAATTGTCTACTTTTAATTCTTGTCCAGAGCATTACTTTAAAACTACAAACGGGTTTGAAGTGAAACTTAATTCAGTGAAGGAAGACAATGAGATTTAAGTGCAAGGTGCAGGAACCAGAAGTCTATCTTTATTCAAATGAAGAGTTATTGCCCTTTGTGATTTCTTGGCGAAGGCTTAATACTAATGCATGCAGGAGGTCGTGGGTTCAATCCCTGGCCGGGTCACACCAAAGACTTATAAGCAAGAGCGCATGTTGATGGCTCTTGTGAAGGGCGAGGGGGATCAAGATGGGTATCAGATATGGCTTGTTTTTAAGCTGTGCTGAACTTTTGTATTGAAACAAGAAATGTCACAGTAAGTGACAAATGCCCCCGAAGTGACCTGTAAGTGTGACCTTGACCTTGGAGCAATATAAAACCAACAGATATATTTAAAAAAAAAAAAAAAAAATTTTTTTTTAAAGAAAATAATAAAAAAAAATAAAAAATAAAAAAAATTGCGACACGTCTTGTTGTGGTGAGCAATTGTGCGAAGTTATTTGAAAATCCGTCGCTTATTGTCCGAGTTATGAAGAGGAGACGATTGTATAGACGAACGGATTTTGAACTTTGATCTCTGAGTGTGACCTTGACCTTGGAGCCACGGACCTGGATTTTGTGCGCGACACGTTGTCTTGTTGTGATGAGCAATTGTGCGAAGTTATTTGAAAATCCATCCATTATTGTCAGAGTTGTGAAGTGGACACGAGTGTACAGACGAACAGATTTTGACCTTTGATCTCTAAGTGTGACCTTGACCTTGGAGCCACGGACCTGGATTTTGTGCGCGACACATCGTCTTGTGGTGAGCAATTGTGCGAAGTTATTTGAAAATCCGTCCATTATTGTCAGAGTTATAAAGCGGACACGATTGTACACGCGAACGGACAGACAGTGCGACTATTATATGCCACCCTTCGGGGGCATAATAAACTTATATGCCACCCTTCGGGGGCATAATAAACATCCTGAACACTTATGGTAAAGCTGAAAAAAGATGAGCTAGAGCGTAAATAAAGTTAAACATGGCTATTTTCATTCAATCAAAGGCTACAACTCTACTGTTTTTGCTTGAATGGGGTGGTGGAGTCTGCTCAAATTTGTATGGTTATTGAACTTACTCAAGCTTTCATTGATATAAACATGCGGACCAAGTTTGATAAAGATCAGCTAAAAAAAGAAAGCAAAATATACAATAATAAATCGAGGGTCATAACTCGTGTGTTAATAATCTGATCTATCTGGTATTCAAACTTGTCAGAGCTAGCTTTCATTAAAATAAATATCAACTATCTGGCCGAGTTTGGTAAAAAATCAAATAGAAAATGAAGGCGCTAAAGTGCTAATAAAGCATGTTTAACTAATTCAAGGTCCATAATTCTACTGTTTCTTGTCCGATATTACTAGTTTTCAAACTCATCCGAGCTTTTAATGATATCATCAACATCTTACTATAGACTGGTGAAGATCAGGTGAAAAATTAAGGTGCTAAATTGTCCACATGGCACAATTTGATCCGTTTCAATAAATCAAGGGCCATAACTCTGGTGTTAATAATCCGATATAGCTGGTTTTTCACTTTTTCGAGCTTGCATTAGTTTCAACAGTCTGGCCAGTTTGATAAAGATAAAACTTAAAAAAATTCTCTAAAATCACAAGTCATGTATTGCATGTTACATCATCTTATGGTCTTCAACCAAGTTTGTAGGAATCAAAATAAGGAAATAAAAAGTAAATAAGTAAAAAATAAAATAAGCAAATGAGGATATAAGGAAATAAAGAGTTAAAAAGTAAATAAGTAAAAAATAAAATAAAAAACAAACTTTTGGTGATTGTCATATTAATATGTGTTTCTTTTATGTTTGCATTTATATAATGTTTGATGATGATGGTGCTAATGAAGATGATGGTATTGGTGCTGCTTATGCTGGTGATGATGGTACCGTGGATGGAAGGGATGATCATGGTGGTGAAGATGATGGATTATTTGGCAGTGATGGTGCTGATGATGAGGATGGTGGTTATGGTATATGGTCATGATAGTTCTGCTGCTGCTGTTTCTGATAATGGTATTTGGGCATGGTGATGGTATGGAGATAATGGAGTCATGATAGTTTTGCTGCTGATGGTGATTACTGTGAGCTCAGTAGCTGTTACCCTAGCTGTTGCACCCTGTCCTGAATAGCAGAATCTACAAAGTGCAATAATTGTAAGCCCTTCTGGTCATTATCAATAAAAACATTTTAAAAATAAATAAGGAAAATAAAGAAACAAAATAAGGAAATAAAAATAAGGGAATAGAAAGTAAATAAGTAAAAAATAAAATAAAAAACAAACTTGTTGATTGTCATATTAATATATGCTTCTTTTATATGTGCATTTATATAATGTTTGATGGTGTTGCTGAAGAAGATGATTGTATTGGTGCTGCTGATGCTGGTGGTGATGATGATAACATGGATGGAAGTGATGATGGTTGTGAAAATGGTGCATGGTGGTAATGGTATGTAGCCATGATAGTCCTGCTGCTATAAAAAAATACATACCGTTATCATTTTCGCCACGAAAATGATAATGGTATGTATTTTTTATAGTTCTGCATTTTGGGGATAATGATGGTGGTGGTGATGATGATAATGCTGCAGTGGTACTGCTGTACTTGCTATTTTGATTATCATTGTTCTAATGTGTCCAGTGATGTGTTATATCGGCGGACGTGCTATCTCATGTCCATCATAGACCAGGCAGAAGATGACGGAGACTACACAGTCAGGAGATGATATCTGGCAGACGTGTTGGTTTATTGTTTATCAACTGTGTCTTGATGTGTCATTCCGGCTACCATTTCCAACCTCATGACCATCTTGCAGCTATCTTTTGAGCATTTTTTGTTATATATAGATATTGATAATGCACGTTTGAATGCCAAGTTCAAAACGGGTTTGCTTGCTGAGCCGATATGGAGCCAAGTCTATTGTTGGGTTAGCATATCATTTGGTGATAACAATAGGTTTTCTTGTCTCTTTGAACAGTCATTTGATGTTGATGGTTATGTTTCTCTCTTATGAATGCCCTGTAGTCTGAAATGGTTTCTGGTTTGGCTGATAGAAGTTGGTAAAAACAGGAACATGGAGCCAGTTGAGTGATTTTCTGGCTGAATCAGGTCAGCTGGCTTTAAATCCTGGTGTTTAATATCAGCCCGACACGTTACCACCTTTACAGCAGGGTGAACATCATGAGAGAAACATAACCATCAACATCAAATAAATGACAGTTCAAAGAAACAAGAAAACCATCATTATCACCAAATGATATGCTAACCCAACAACAGACTTGGCTCCATATCAGCTCAGCAACTAACCCCGTTTTGAACTTGGGTGTTCAAACTTGCATTACCAATATCTATATATAACAAAAAAATGCTCATAAGATTGCTGCAAGATGGCCATGAGGTTGGCAGTGGTAGCCAAAATGATGCATCGAGACACAGTTGATAAACGATAAACCGACACGTCTGCCAGATGTTATCTCCAGACTGTGTAGACCCTGTCATTTTTTCTGCCTGGTCTGTGATGGTCATGAGATATCACGTCTGTCGATATAACACATCACTGGACACATTAGAACAATGATAATCAAAATAGCAAGTGTGTCATAATCCTTTTCATTCCACTGTGGTCTGCATGTATACATTTTGGCTTCTTTCATCAAATGCATGGCATTGGCTTCCTCTATCACATGTGGTCGCCTCCACAGACAGCATGACTTGTTATCCATTGTCAAGGTTTTATCTTCTTTTGTTCACTACAAGGCTGTTGTTCTTTCCATCATGGCATACAAACTATTTTGCTAATCAGGATCTCTACTAATGTTTGAGCCCAACTGCTAAAATAGACATTTAAACACATACCAAGCATAGTGGAGCACTGTGGTCTAGTGGTAGTGTTGGGCACATGATCCAAAAGTCATGGGTTCGATCCCCGCTATAACCATATGTGTTGTGTCCCTGAACAAGAAACTATCTGCATTGCTTAGTACTGGTTCTACCCAGGAAAACAATCGAGAAGTACCTTAGAAGCGAATCGCTTACAACGGTATCGAATACAGTATGACAGTAAGAAAAGAACAGTCAAACATAAAGCTAGTGCCAGATCGGGCCTTCACTGCTTTGCCAGTCCTGTTGAGTCTCAGTTTGACGTGAATAGCCTCACCCAATGATAACGCTGTGTTTTTAATGCCACTTTGAACAAATACATTGGATTCCCGACAAAATATGCCTACTCGCCAAAGTACATTTGCTGTTGATGGTTATGTTCCTCTCTTATGAATGCCCTGTAGTCAAGTGGTTTCTGGTTTGGCTGATAGAAGTTGGTAAAAACAGGAACATGGAGCCAGTTGAGTGATTTTCCGGCTGAATCAGGTCAGCTGGCTTTAAGTCCCGGTGTTGAATATCAGTCCGACACGTTATCACCATTACAGCAGGGTGTACTTTGGAGAGTAGGAATATTAAAATTACTCATACTGTTCCGTTTCTAACCTTCAAATATGTAGGATATTTGTTGTTTTGGAGTGAATAACACGTTATTTCATCGCTAAAGTAAGAAAGCATTCTATGTTCATTACCAGTGCTAACGTCGAAACAACAAATGTTCTTTTCATTTTATATGTGCCTATTAAAATTACTCGTACTGTTTGTTTTCTTGTTTCTTTGAACTGTCATTTGATGTTGATGGTTATGTTTCTCTGTTATGAATGACCTGCAGTCTAAAGTGGTTTCTGGTTTGGCTGATAGAAGTTGGTAAAAACAGGAACATGGAGCCAGTTGAGCGATTTTCCGGCTGAATCATATATATGTATTTTGGGTGTTCTTGCTCAAGGTGCTGAAATAAGCTGAGCCAGAGTTATATTCTGAGATTTTTTAATAGTTATCAAAATTACTCGAGTTTGATCCAGAAACCCCCAAAATACATATATATATATAAACTCCTAACACAAGGTGCTGAAATAAGCTGAGCCAGAGTTATATTCTGAGATTTTTTAACAAAAGTTGAAATTTACACCTGAAATGGTGATTTACTTCATTTATTAAAACTTTTTTTTAGAATAGGGTAGTGAAGATTGCAAGTTTGAATTATATAATTTGACAAATTTTCATCACCTAGATTTTTTAAATAGTTATCAAAATTACATCCAAAAATAGTCTGATTTTGTAATTTTTATAATTATAAAATATTTTTTTAATACAAAACAAATTTGTTGACTTGTTATCAAAATTTACACCCAAATCAACGAATAAACACGAAATCAATAAAATATGATTTTTTTTATAAAACTCCTACCACAAGGTACCGAAATAAGCTGGTCCAGTGTTATATTTTGGGATTTTTTAATAAAAGTTGATTTGTCATCAAAATTACACCCAAATCAACGAAATCAACAAAAAAAAAATTTTTTAGGTGGGCGTTCTGGCTCAACTTGAGTTTGATCCAGAAACGCCCAAAATACAAGGTGCTGAAATAAGCTGAGCCAGAGTTATATTCTGAGATTTTTAATATAAGTTGATTTGTTATCAAAAGTACACCCAAATCAACGAATAAACATGAAATCAACAAAATATGATTTTTTTTAAATGAAAGGTGCTGAAATAAGCTGAGCCAGTGTTATATTTTAAGATTTTTTTAATAAAAGTTGATTTGTTTATCAAAATTATACTCAAATCAATAAAATAAACACGAAATCATTAAAAAAAGACTGAAAGCGATCGCGATAAAAGTAGAGAAAATAAAAAGAAACAAGCTGCAGCTGGTATGTCTTTTTTTTTACACCTGCTACAAGTGTAGTATAAAAATTTTATCTACCAAAGATATTTTTATCTACATGAAAGAATAAGCCGTAAAAGCATGGAACTCAAAAATTACCTAGTGTATTACGTACAAACACCTGTAGTGTTATAGAAGGTTGAGTTGTATTAAAAATCAAATGGGTCACGAGGTTTCTTAAACAAACTTGGTCTAGTCGTCTCTACTGGAGCTGTTGCCTGTAGTTTAGGTGTCTTCGCTACATTTTTCCATGTTATCCCCAAAACTGATAAAGCTGTCATTATACCCATAATTTTATTATATATAAATGCAAAATTTTTAAAACCATCTACCGTTTTCCCTATCTCTTGCATGGAATATGTTTGTTTCTTTTCTTGTTGTTCGTCTTCCAAAACAGATTGTTCATCTTCCTGCTGTTCCAGCAACAAATCTATGTCATCTTTTTTCTTCTCCTTGTTTTTCCAACAGACGGGAGAGAAGTGGCGTCTGTTTGCGACTTTCTTCTGCTATGGTTTCCAGATTATACACCACATCTTCTGGTGTAGCTATCTCTTTTAATATTGTATGTTCTATGTTGTCATGTGGTATAAGTTCGTCTGCCGTATATGTTTTTTCATTCTTTCTTGTAATGTCCTCCCTTGTAATACGAGGGTCCTCCCTTGTAATACGGGGGTTCCATATCTGCCTTAGTTTACCATTTCCAATTCTATATCTCTTCATCGCTTGGTTGGCAGATATTTGTCCACGTAGTCCACGAAGTTCTTCTATTTGTTCTTGTGTCATGTATCCTCTTTTGTTTTCCATGTTTTTTATATTATGATATATTTTAATATTATTTTAAAATAATATTTAGAACACATTGGTATCGTTTATATGCAGTTGAAGACTGTTTGATACCATCTGTATATATTTTGACACCGTCTGGATATAGATTGACATTGTTTGACATCGCCTGAGTATCATTTGAGTACCATTTGATATTGTCTGTATACAGTTGAAGACTGTTTGGCATCATCTGTATACAGTTGAAGATTGTTTGGAATCTTTTGTGTGTAGTTGAAAATTGTTTAGCATAGTCTGTATATATTTTAACATCGTCTGGGTATTGTTTGAGTATAATCTGTATATATTTTGACATGTTCTGTAATTGTTTAACATCGTCTGTGTGTAATTTGGGGTTATATGGGACTTATTTTGCTTGTAGACTTGCTTGTAGCATTGCTTGTAGCAATTTTGTATGATAATCATGGCTAAAAGATTGTTTGGTTATCAGTATGCTAAGAAAATAGATTCATGGGTTATTTTTGAGTTCCATGCTTTTACGGCTTATTCTTTCATGTAGATAAAAATATCTTTGGTAGATGAAAATTTTATACTACACTTGTAGCAGGTGTAGAAAAAAGGACATACCAGCTGCAGCTTGTTTCTTTTTATTTTCTCTACTTTTATCGCGATCGCTTTCAGTCTTTTTTATGATTTCGTGTTTATTTTATTGATTTGAGTATAATTTTGATAACAAATCAACTTTTATTAAAAAAATCTTAAAATATAACACTGGCTCAGCTTATTTCAGCACCTTTCTTTTAAAAAAATCATATTTTGTTGATTTCATGTTTATTCGTTGATTTGGGTGTACTTTTGATAACAAATCAACTTATATTAAAAATCTCAGAATATAACTCTGGCTCAGCTTATTTCAGCACCTTGTATTTTGGGCGTTTCTGGATCACTCTCAAGTTGAGCCAGAACGCCCACCTAAAAAAAATAATATTTTGTTGATTTCGTTGATTTGGGTGTAATTTTGATGACAAATCAACTTTTATTAAAAAATCCCAAAATATAACACTGGACCAGCTTATTTCGGTACCTTGTGGTAGGAGTTTTATAAAAAAATCATATTTTATTGCTTTCGTGTTTATTCGTTGATTTGGGTGTAAATTTTGATAACAAGTCAACAAATTTGTTTTGTATTAAAAAAACATTTTATAATTATAAAAATTACAAAATCAGACTATTTTTTGATGTAATTTTGATAACTATTTAAAAAATCTAGGTTTTGAAAATTTGTCAAATTATATAATTCAAACTTGCAATCTTCATTACCCTATTCTAAAAAAAGTTTTAATAAATCAAGTAAATCACCATTTCAGGTGTAAATTTCAACTTTTATTAAAAAATCTCAGAATATAACTCTGGCTCAGCTTATTTCAGCACCTTGTGTTAGGAGTTTATATATATATGTATTTTGGGGGTTTCTGGATCAAACTCGAGTAATTTTGATAACTATTAAAAAATCTCAGAATATAACTCTGGCTCAGCTTATTTCAGCACCTTGAGCCAGAACACCCAAAATACATATATATGAATCAGATCAGCTGGCTTTAAGTCCCGGTGTTGAATATCAGTCCGACACGTTACTACCTTTACAGCAGGGTGTACTTTGGAGAGTAGGCATATTATGTCGGGCATCCAATGTATTTGTTCAAAGTTTGTTCAAAGTGGCATTAAAAACATGGAGTTATCATTGGGTGAGGCTATTCACGTCAAATTGAGACTCAACAGGACTGACAAAGCAGTGAAGGCCCGATCTGGCACTAGCTCTATGTTTGACTGTTGTTTTCTTACTGTCATACTGTATTCGATACCGTTGTAAGCGATTCTCTTATAAGGTACTTCTTGATTGTCTTCCTGGGTAGAACCAGGTCTAAGCCATACAGATAAAGTGTCTTGTTCAGGGACACAAAACATGGTTATGGCGGAGATCAAACCCATAACTTTTGAATCATGGGCCCAACAGTGCTCCACTATGTTTGGTATGTATTTAAATGTCTATTTTAGCAGTTGGGCTCAAACATTAGTAGAGATCCTGATTAGCAAAATAGTTTGTATTTATGCCATGACGGAAAGAACAACAGCCTTGTAGTCAGCAAAAGAAGATAAAGCCTTGACAATGGAGAACAAGTCATGCTGTCTCTGGAGGCAACCACATGTGATAGAGGAATCCAATGCCATGCATTTGATGAAAGAAGCCAAAATGTATACATGCAGACCACAGTGGAATGAAAAGGATTATGGCACACATGCTATTTTGATTATCATTGTTCTAATGTGTCCAGTGATGTGTTATATCGACAGACGTGCTATCTCATGACCATCACAGACCAGGCAGAAGATGTCGGTGTCTACACAGTCGGGAGATGATATCTGGCAGACGTGTCAGTTTATCGTTTATCAACTGTGTCTCGATGTGTCATTCCGGCTACCATTGCCAACCTCATGCCGATATAACACATCACTGGACACATTAGAACAATGATAATCAAAATAGCACGTTCTTATCTGGTGATGTTTTTTAATTGGTATGGTTTTTAAAACTGGTGATGGTTTTTAACTGGGTGATGGTTTTTAACTGGTGATGGTGTTTAACTTTTTTACTAACAGGTGATGGTTTTTAACCTTTTAACTGGTGATGGTTTTTAACTTTTTAACTAACTGGTGATGGTTTTTAACTAACTGGTGATGGTTTTTATGTTGTGTGGTATGGTGCGTGATATGTTGCCTGGTACGGTGCTTGGTATGTTGCGTGGTATGTAGAGTGGCATGTTGTTTGGTATGTTGTTTGGTATGTTGTGTGGTATGGTGCTTTGTTTGTTGTGTGGTATGTTGCGTGGTACGGTGCTTGGTATGTTGCATGGTATGTTGCATGGCACGGTGCTTAGTATGTTGCGTGGTATGTTGAGTGGTATGTTGTTTGGTATGATGGGAAGTAGTCGTGTATGTTATGAGGTGTGATATGTGATGGGGAAAACCATGATGGATGGGATGTCAGACATGCAGTCTACAAGGAGATCTACAATTCAAGAGGCAATACAGGGAGTTGCAGTCGATGAAGGAAGCCAGTCGGAATATAATTATTATGGTACACTTGCCATTTTGATTAATGTCACACTCTGCCTCATAGTTTGTCATCAGCAGACGTGCTATCTCATGATAATTGTGGAGCAGCAAAATATGACCATGGAGATTGACAGTCGGATTATAATTATTATGGTACACTTGCCATTTTGATTATGATCTCCACTGTGTCTCATAACGTGTCATTAGCAGACTTGCTTTCTCATGACCACTGTGAAACAGCAGATGGGGTAACAGCAGATGGGGTCTTCAGTCTGGTGATTGTGTGTCATACCAAACGGCAGATTTTGGTATTTTTGTGTCTCTTGATAGGTGGGATCTTGATCCCGCTTATCTGTACCAATCGGCAGCTATTGGTATTTTTGTGTCTCTTGATAGGTGGGATCTTGATCCCGCTTATCTGTACCAGTCGGCAGCTATTGGTACTTAACCATTGTAGTTATTTCTGTTCTAGAGTGTCAACCTTCTTCTCTCCGAGTCCCTGGTCCCCTCCTGTGGACGCTAGGAAGCAGTTGGTATTTCGTTGTTGCCCCGTGGCCAGCAGTGGTTATGACGAAGGACCTTGACGGATGGATTGATTGCTTTGGTTTATTAAGTCTAATGAAATGGAACCAAGCTGAGTTAAGTACGAAGAATCCAGGTTTCCATGCAGGATTGTCCACGTTCAAGAATCCGAGGCAGGGTCATCTTACATTTGCAGTACTAAGACCGGAGATTGACAGTGTGCCTATTATGCAGCCTACTGGTGTTCACACACCAACACGCATCCATGTTCAAAAATCCAAGGTAGGTAAGGATCATCTTATATTTGCAATACCGAGTGTCTGTGATGTCAACGGTGACAACCTGCCTATTATGCATCCTACTGTGTCCACAAACCAGCCAACATTGGCGCTTAAACATCCAAGGTAGGTAAGATCATCTTATATTTGCGGAATCAAGAGTCTGATTCTGATAACAGTATTTCCTCACATTGTTTCGATTATATATAAGTCCACAACTGCCATTCAAGTTGTTGTGATTTCTGTTGACTTTTCTTATTTTGCATTTCAAATATCATTTCCATATCACATTTTTTCATGTTATGTAAGAAGAGAATTAAAACCAGGGCAATCATAGAGCTGCTACCAACAATAATGTTGGATAGGATATTATCTATTCAATTGAACCTTTATAAACTGTTCTTTCTGAGAATTTTATAGGTGCAGGATGAAGTCAACCCCTATGAGCAGAGCTGCAGCCGACAGTATATTAGGCAGGTTTATTAATTGGTAACCGATTAGGATCTCGACGACTAAAGTTGCTTCTGACGACACCTGTTAGGTCAGTTATGGTACTTAATTAGGGTTATACATTTTTCTATGCAAATATACAAAGTGCTTTTAGCATGTGAATAAATGTTACGACTTGATCCCACAGTGGTGAGTGGCAAGTGATTTCAAGTTTCTGACCCGAACCACTCGGCCACGGATGCCTCCTTGGCCAGTCGAGTATTCACTGCAAGACATTGACAGAAAAGTCCAGACTCTATTGTGCCCATCGCGTCAGGTATACCTTGACGTGTTCGTTGGCGGACGGACTATAAACCTTAGAATTACACACACACACACAAGACATTGACAGAAAAAAACCCAGCTTAATCTCCATCAGGTAAATCATACTTACGGAAATGTAAATTGAATTATTTTTATTTCACTGACATTTTTAGGGGATATGGGCACCATTTGCTTTCCTACAAGAGAAGCTAGCTTATTACAATCTTAATGGCCTTTCCTACCAAAGAAATCCCGGTAAATAATTTAAAATGATACGATTGTTGATATTTTCCGATTTTGTCAAAATTACGCAGATTTTTTCCTTTCAATAACGTTATGTAAATAAGGTGAGTATTTTATATAAATACATTCTTGCTGATATCTTTTTATGTATTAATTTATAAAACAGAATCAATGGAAATAACAACTGAACATGCATATTACAGTGTAATATTTGAAATGGTTGAGACAAATTTACTTAGGTTAAAACATTATACAGTTAAAATTTATTTATTATTTCTAGCATGATGCTTATTGAATATGGGCTTAGAAAAAACAATGTAACTTTTGTAGCCGTTCATTTAGTTTTTTTAGTTTTGTTGCGTAAAAATGTGTTAAATGGACCTAACGATTGTCCAGTGTCCCTTTAACCTTTTTGATTTAAACCTTGATAATAAAGGGGCTAGCATTTGAAATATTGATGAACTGCTGGGTTATAAATGATCACTTTTTATAAGGACCAAGATCTAATCCTTATTTTAATGATCTAGCAGCTGTTTTACTTGTATTAAGCTAGTGCTGTATTATTGTAATTTAAAATATATTTCGCAAGTTATTGTAGATTTGTCAGACGAGATTCAAAAGAACCAGTGTATCACGTACTGATGGGACACGTGTTGCTTTTAGAGGTATATACATAATGAGCACATTGTATGAATGTTCAACTACAATCATGTACAATACTTTCTTTCTTGCTTAGCCTGCATTAACTTATTATTGATACTACTTTGTGGTATTGTATACTGTGAGGTATTGATTCTTTTGTAATTCTAACAGTGACAAAAGTTTTAAAATATTGCAAAGGTCATCTTTCTGAAGTCTCTTTTGAGTGTGTTCATTTCAGATTGTAATACAATGTCAATTATGTTGATAGGCAAGTAGAAATTACAAAAACAGATTGTGTAGATGGCAGCT
This sequence comes from Cyrtodaria siliqua, assembly GCA_037043455.1. NCBI lineage: Eukaryota > Metazoa > Mollusca > Bivalvia > Adapedonta > Hiatellidae > Cyrtodaria > Cyrtodaria siliqua. The sequence continues at coordinate 53,185 of JAWPHD010006855.1, forward strand.
TTTGATATCAACAATCATCAAATTACCTCCCTTTAACATTTCCATATCCTCCATAAAAGATTATTGCTGGGCAAATTTGAAACTGTGTAATGGGATATTTAGTACTCACATGTGCTTACAAACATCAAACATTGTTTAATTAAAACGCTGTTTAAGCTTTTATACGCCCTCAAAAACTGGCCTATGGATATACCTGCAAATAAGTCGGGACGTTTTCTTTTTTTGTTCAGTATATATACCTTGTCAGTATGTTTAAAAACAATGTACATACATTGTAAACGGTGGCTGTTGATGACGGGATAGCTGATTTAAAGAACTCGTTGTGTACATGTAGTTTCAAAGTTAACATCTCAAGCTTTTGAAACAATTACTGATAAAGCAGTGTTAAATAAAGAGTTGCAGTTCTTTTGAAAAATGTAATCTTAAAGGGACACATGGCAAGCTTGATTTTGTAAACTTTAACGTCCTGTTTTGCATATCATCAACATTTAGTTGAATAGAATTTAAAGGGACACATGGCAATCTTGATTTTGTAAACTTACAGCATCCTGTTTTGCATATCATCATAAACAGTTGGTTGAATATAATTTAAAGAACACATAGCAATATGATTTTGGTTAAAATGTTAGTTTCCATGTAAGATTTTGAATAATTCATTAATTCTATTTCCAGAAGATGGGAGGAGGATGATCGTCGTAACACACAGCCTGTAAGGTTCATCTGCAGCATGACACAATGTTAATGTATGCTATTCTAATTTATTTTCCACACAACTGTTATGCAGTGTTAGACATTTTGATTACACAAAATTATTAGTAGTAGCCTCTACGTGTAATTGAATGCATGTTTTTACACCAAAATATTTTACTATTAGAGCTCGGTTTGGTTTCATACATTCGAAAAGCATTTAAGAATTTATTTGACAGGAAGAGAATCGTATGTTTCCCAGATTCTCTGTGGTAGCTCAAAATATCCCAAGATAAACTGTTCCTGCATGTTTGAGCTTCATTGTATGTATACCTGCGGATGTCATACGGTAATCAACTGAGTGAATAATGGATTTGATTTGATATGTTATAGAGGGAAACATCAGGCTTTTTCTAGAACTTCTTGAAATGTTCCAACATGACATGATAAATATGCCATATCAATAAAAAAAAAATGGAGTTAGCACCATGTTGATCAGATCTAAAATTTGAACCCATTAATAGATGTACAAAATTAATTTCCTTGTATTTAAATAAGGTGTGCTTTTAAGCTCATTGTTTATGTTTAAACTATTTAAAATAGATAATTAATATCTTTGCGAAACTTTACCAGATTGTTAATGTCAATGAAAGCTGAGACAAGTTTGAAAACCAACCAAATCGGACCAGTAACAGCGGAGTTATCGCCCTTGATTTAGTTAAAAATGCTATATTTTGCCTCGTTAAGATGATAGGGCCTCCATTTTTCATCCAATCTTTACCAAATTTGATCAGATTGTTAGTCAATAAAAGCTCGGATAAGTTTGAAAACCAGCCAAATCGGACCAGTAACAGCGGAGTTATGGCCCTTGATTTCGTTAAATATGCTATATTTTGCCTCTTCAAGACGATAGTCACTCGCTTCATTGATGTTATAAGAGCCATATAAGCCAGTAGAGCATCCACATGCCCTCTTGGACCTCTTGTTTATTACAGGATGACGTGCATCTACCATGTTCTTGTTAACAAAATAATTCCAACTGAATATGGCATCACCACACATGTTCCTTTAATTCATAATTTACCTTTTTTTTTTCTGTTTTTTATGTTGCAACTGTAATTTCCATACCCAGTCATTCTCTCGTGCTATGGAGGTGGGACCAAAGAATGGACTAGAATTAAAATCATCAGAAGCATGATATCTGGCTGATTCAGAATGGATTAATGGATTCATGTGAAAAATGTTCAACAAAAAAAAAGGTAGTGTATCTTTTTAACATTTAAGATATTAACGTTATAAGTTTGATCTAAATTACGAAACATGATGTGGTGGTGACACTCCTCATCAGAAATGCACTGCAAAATTTATGTTTTTGATAAAACATTTGTATGTAAACATTTAAGTTGCAATGTGTTTAGTTGATAAGGATGTGTCTGATAATAATTATTGCGGTATAATGAGCAGACCTTTTTTATGCCCACCATAAATGTTAGCCAGCTTGTATGTTCCTGACCTAGTTTTTGTACATTCATGTGTCACATTCAGGTTTGTTATTAACTCTAGTTCCCAAAAGCCATGCCTACCAAAAGGTTAATGTTATATGACATTGACCTACTTGTCATACTCTGATAATTTAGTTGACTCATTTTCTCATACAATAACAAACTAATGGCCCAGTCACACCAACCATGAATGTCTCCCCGAACCCACTACGGTTGTCTCCACCCCCCACGGATGCCCCCCGGATGCGCATTTCTCAAAAAATACTGCGAACTACTACGAATACAGTACGGTTTGAGTACGGTAACAGTAAGGAGCAGCAAGGTTGGCACAGGAAACACCGTGGTTGACGTGTAAATGACTGGAACCACTACGGTTCCACTATGGTTCGAGTACGGACTACTACGGACAACTACAAACTAGTACGAACTAGTACGGACTAGTATGGAGTGTCACGAGCGTGTCACGGTTCCCAACGGGGTCCGCAATCGCGCAATAAAAAGGCCTGCATTTCAGCAATTCGGCCTTATTCGCGATGAAACCGTACTAGATCGTAATAGGCCATACAAGTTTGTGTACAGATCTTACTAAACCATGCTCCAACTGTGAGATAACTTTACTGAAACCCTAGTGTCCTCTTAGTAGGTTGTAGTAGGTTGTGGTAGGTCGTAGTAAGCCGTGGTCATTCCCGGTATGCCGGGAATGTTTTACGAATCACTACAAATCACCACGAATCGCTGCGAACCCACTAAGGATGCTCTACGGATGGAAAAATCGTGGTGCTGACCCCGAGAGTTTTGGACGTCCAAAACTCTCGGGGTGGGTCCACGGACACATACGAACTACTACGAATAAACACGAATAACCCAGGATACACTACAGATTCACTACGAATCCATCCGTAGTGGATTCGTACAGGCATTCGTGGTTGGTGTGACAGGGGCATAACATCTGCATGACGTGAACATGTTCCTAATAAAAGAAAATCGGTGATCTCCACGTCTTACACACTGTATACTTTTTTTATGTGATTGTAATTAAGCCCTAAAGTGGAGACTATTTTCTAATAAATATTTGCATTTGTAAGCATGCACTGGTCCAGAAGTCCTGTCACAACATAAAGCGTTTTGGGATGAATTGTACAATCTCCACATGCAGTTGTAAAGAATTATGAACCGATAGTTGTTTAAGGATTCGTCAACAAATATTTATTTGGAGCCATCCCAGAGAGTGAGGATACATGGGAATCCGAGAACCAACCCTAAGCTTACTAATGAAATGATGCTCTGAGAATAGATTCTGATACACAGTACCACCCAGTTAATCTCCCCATCCAACTGGTCAGGCAAAGGGAACTTTTCTTTCCAAGCACTGGTTTGATGTCCACCATCTTGTCTACTGGATCATGCAAGGAAACAAATTATTTGTTTATTTCTGTCTATTTTCAGAGAAGGGAATATTGATGTACGCATGGTCCAGAGCAGGCAGCTAACTGTTTGCATTAGTATTAAAAGGTGTATCATCAATTTAGAAAATGTTTTTACTGTTAAAACATCATCCTGAAGTCGGATCACTTCTTTGAGTACAACCGGAAGTTAACATATGTAGGAAATGTAATGGTAGCAATCTGTGATTTTACTTAAATTTTCCCCACAGAGTGCTTTTTTTGTGCAAGCTTTGAATATATTGTGATAAATGGGAATCAGAAAGAATGGTGTAAAGGATTTGAAACATATCGTTAATTTGACAGTCACAGCCTTCGAAATGATGGTGGTGTCAACTATATTATCATGTGTTTACATAGACAGTAAGGGTATATTTCTTTTACATATTTTTTAAAATAATATTTGCTCAAGTGCCAATGGAAAATTATTCATAGTCGTTAAATATTATGGACTCCGAACACAAAAATTGGATGAGTCGGGATGTTAAAAAATGTTGCTGACATCATCTACATCATCCGCTGATAAAGTTTAATAATGCAAAAAACATTAAAGTTAAAATTATTTAAAATGTATAAATAGATTATGATAATTTCAGATACTCCTCGTCTCCACTGCGGTTGGTCTATATACTTTATCACAGTGAGCATCTCGACTCGGACATCAATGTCTTCACCAGCCTTATATGAGCAGCGTGGAATTCTGAAAAAGGAAAACTCAAAAAACAATAAAAAAGGAAAAGTGATCCACAACTGCCCGATCGTTAACTTATAAGTGCCAATTAAAATTACTCGCAAATGTTCGTTTCTAACTTTTGCGGTTCATATGTAGAGGATATTTGTTTTATATGTGCCAATTAAAATTACTCGTACCATTCCTTCCTAACTCATATATAGAGGATAGTTGTTGTTTTGGAGTGATTATCGGACGTTTTCATCGCGAAGTAAGAAAACCTGTTCACCACCAGTGCGAACGTCAAAACAACAAATGTTCTTTTTATTTTATATGTGCCAATTGTTGGTAACTTAATTCGACGCTCCAGTTTTGGGGTTTGGTCTGGCTTATTTAAACTTTATATTGTGTCTAAAGGGAGCTGGCGTGGCGCAGTCGGTACCACAGCGGATTTGTAACCGGAGGCCTTGGGTTCAATCCTCCGTGGTGCCATTGAGTTTTGTCAGTGTGTTCTTGGGCAAGACACTTTCCCTTAGCCTCGTCCGTCGGTCCCGTGTATCGGTCTATCCTCTGAGCACGTTAAAGAACCATAGAAATCTATTCGATAATAAGAGTAGGGCATGGTTCCCGGATTCCTATGTATCCTTCCCCTCTCTCTGGGGCGGCTCTAAATAACATATACTGTGACGATGAGCCATTAAACAACATTCAATTATTGTGTCTAAAGAGTTTTGATTCTCAAAATATTTTTGATTCACAATTTATGTAAGTTATATATATATATATATATATACCTCGTCGTCGGTAGGTTTAGAAACGGTGTACATTATGTTATAAAATTTGGCTGTTGTTGATTGGATAGCTACTTGAAGAACAATAATATTATTATTTACATGTACCAGATTAACATGGGTTTATTTATACTACCTTGGTAATTTTGATATACATTATAAACATGTAAAATGTTTCATATAATATTTGTATAATATAATATTTGTATAATAGTTACATTTACTAGTTAATCTCTGCAGTTCAGGGTGAGAAGGTTCTAGGCCCGTTCTCCATATTTTATCTCGATGTACATGGAGGATGAGCCTGGCATGTTCATTCCTGTTAGGCGCCATATAACCTTTCATGTATTGGTGCGCCTTAAAACTCCAATACTTAAAACCGTTATTCTTGATAATTTAGACCGTCCACTGCCCCGTATGGCTTGAGAATATGCAGGTTCTACGTCCTTTCTGCATATTTTTATCTCAATGTAAATGGAGAGTGAGCCTGGAATGTTCATTTCTGTTTGCACCATATAACCTTTTTTATGTTGGTGCACTGTAAACCCCTATTTTCAACTCTACTGTACATGTAACTTCAACGGGGCCTGATGGATTATTGAAAAAAAATAGCAAAAAATGAAAAAATGGCAAAAACAAATTCCCTGCAGGGAAATATCTGAGCCGCAACACACGAAAACTTCCCTTCGGACGTTTAGACGACAAAGTCATAAAGTAACAATTTATGACGTCGGCCGATAATCAATTAATTACTAATCAAATTTCTCGTCACTTCTGTGTTTTACCTAAATATTATATCATAGGGAATATGTTTTCTTATATAAATAGTTGATGCTATAGAAAATGGTAATTGTTTATGTTTGTTGATGTTATTTAATCAACGACATCGTCCAAGATGCCGACATCGACGTCAAAATTAATGGCGAGTATAATCTTTAATTTTCAAATTGAGATAAAATCATTTTTAATCAAGATATCAACATAAAATAAAGAGATTTTTAAAAAAAAAATCACCGTGTTTCATAAACATCAAGAAACACAAAATGTGAAAATTTTGTCTGAAGGGTCGTTTTCGTGTGTTTCGGCTCAATTTAATTTATTCTAGGAATTTGAAAATAATGCAAAAATTGGAAAATTCCAGGAATTATATCTACAATTCCTAAAACAAAACACTAATTCATATTTGAAAAAAATAGAAATAAGAAAACATTAAAAATGGGAGAAATCTAAATATGCTCAAAAATATATGGTATTTGGTGGTGAAGGTACGGCTATAAGGGGAGGATGGAGGCCGTATATTTTCTTAATTAATCAGGGAAACGTTGTACTGGGTCGGGAATTATACTAATTAACGTTTGCTAAGCACCAAAATCTCAATTCAACATTTACGGTGGCAGGTTTTACAAAACAAAAGCATACAACTTGACAATAAAATTTTGCTTTAGGATTGATTGCATTTTATAATTTTTACTCAACATATCTATTCTTAAACCATTTAAAAGAAACCATAAAACTATACTTTACACATGGCAATTTTGAAGTTTTAATCGAGCATTAATAAAGTGTGCGTCTGAATTTATTAATCCAGCTTGATATTGACTTTAAACCTGTTTGCATAAAATTAAATACAAATTCTGATTTTTGATTTTCTGTTCTTATTCTACTATAGGCTAAATATCATAAGTCAAAAATAATTTGCTTTATAATGTTGGTGCGCCTTAAAACCCATTTCAATCCAATGCTTTATAATTAATGATTGAACCAAATTTCATCCTATGTAGAAAAACTAATGTCACCACAAGTTTTTATAAAATCAAAATTGCCGTGTGTCCCTTTAAATTTCATGAATGTTATTTTTGTATGTATTGTCCAATGTATTATTTGATATTTTGATATTGTTCTAAACATTATTAAGAGTTATTATGCAGCTCTGTATGTACCGGACTTAGATATTTAACATGTTTATAGAAAAACTTATTGATTTGCCTAATTAGATTAAGATTTATTCCTTTAGAGGGACACACGGCAATCTTTGCTTATTTTCATTCAAAATTTGGAATCATTTTAGTGAAGGCAAATAAAGCGATAACCAGATTCTAAATTAATCAAATTATCCACGTTATGTTCTTACTGTACATGTGTAGCCAATTACAAATATTAATGACTGAGGCAATTTTACTTGATGCAATTTAAATGATATTTGCATTATATTAAAAAAAATTGGGGGACATCATTAGTATAATCAACTCCACAATATTCAACAAAACAATTCCTGCATCAGGAAAAACAGACCTGAAGATTGCTGTGTGTCCCTTCACTTTCCACCATGGCTAATCTATTCACGTACACAATGTGGGCATTATATCGCACCAAATGATGTTTACAAACAATAGTAGTTATATATGATTCAAAACTACATCAATTATAAACATTTTAAATGGTATTCATTTGCCTCAATTTGAATATAAAAATAAGAAAACATTAAAAATGGAAATAAATAATATATACCATATGTGACATTTGGTGGTGAAGGTACGGCTATAAGGGGAGGATGGAGTCCGTACATTTTCATAGGTTAGCGGGGAAAATGTATGCTGGGTCAGGGAAAAATCTGTGTCCACCCTGAATGTGTCATTAAAGGTTTTTAAATAAAAGTCAAAACTTAATGAGAGATGTAAAAGGTTGAAACTAGAAAAAGAACTCCATACATAACTCGCAGAAAGGACTCGTTCACTTCTCAAAACAGTGAAAACACTGTTATTTCGACTTCTGGCTTTCTTTATAAACCTTAACGACACATTCTAAAACAACTTGTATGGAATAAGGCTGTATGTATGATTATTGTTTAAAGCGACACACGGCAATCTTGATTTTTTAAAAACTCACGGCGTCCCGTTAGTTTTTCTCTTCACTTGCATTTGTTCAATCATTAATAGTAATTGTTGGAATAGTTCAAAGCAAATTATTTTTACATATTACTAATTTTTTATAATAGTGCATCAATAATATGTTTAAAAATTTGGTGAAATATTGAAGAAAATTGAAATCTCAATTTTTTATTTAATCATATGCAAGCAGTTTTAAAGTTAAAATGACGCAGGATAACTAAATTGAGGAGCAAATTTTAATGTTTGAATAAAACTCAAGATTGCCATGTGTCCCTTTAATGTGGTAAATTGTTTATATTGTTGAGATATATATATTTTGTTTTTAAATAAATATTGTGAAATATAATATACAGTGGCCGTTTTCAATTTTTAACCAGTGGTAGTAAGATAATTTTCTTGTCGCCTGCTTAGCTCGACAGATACTTAGGGACCAATTTGTCCGTTCATGCATCGTCCGTCATATTTTACCTTCAATCTAACCTTGGCCATAACTTGGAAAGCATTTGAAAAGTTTATGAAACTTCAGGCACTTCTTCGGCATAAACTACCTCCAGGCATGTCATTACATATTTCCAAAAACTATGACGCATCTTGAGAGACGGGGCATCCGTGGCCGAGTGGTTAGTCTCTGACTTGAGATCAATGCTGTGGGTTCGATCCCTCATGGGCCTACAAATCTTTGTGTGAGGAAGCTATCCATCTGGCTTGCAGAACGTCGGTATCCGCCCGTGCACAAAAATTGAAGGGGCACCTGGGGTCTTCCTCCACCAATGGAAGCTGGAAAGTCGCCATATGACCATAGCTGTTGGTGTGACTAAAATCCAATTCAATTCATCTTGAAGCCTACTTTTTGTAGCAACTTGAAGGATTTTCAGGAAGATCCACAGGAATGTTGCTCTTGATTTCTAGTCGATCCTAAGTAAATATCTTCCGGAATGGTCACCACAGCTAAAAATACATTTTTTGTGACGAATACTTATTAAAAATTGTGTTAGAACCTTAAACAAATTAAAGTGGGCATGGCATTTAGTTGGTTATAAACAAACTTCATTTTTATTCAATGGGAAAGATTTGTGGCAACTACACTTGAAACTACTCGATGGATTTTCATGAAACTCAACTCTTAACCTGCTAAGCATGACTGTAATGGCCATTGGACTATAATGGCCTTGCGTCCATTATAAACCCAGATCAGCCTGCGAGTAACTTAAGGGTTAAGGGTTTGCAGAAATAGAACCCATTTCTATTTGCATCATATTTTGGTCACAATATGACCTATTTGTGTCTACATGATGTAAAACATCATTCATATTCATTCAAAATGGTCAAGAAGCTAACAATACAATTGTGTGGTTACTTTCAAAAAACTTAAGTGATATGATTTGGAGCTAAAATGGCTTGCCTGGCATGTAGTTTTTGATTTTGATTTGATGTCGAACATGGCCATCTTTTTTAAGAAAAACTTGCATGTACTCTCTGAAATGTCATAAGGCCAAACAAATGAATTTGGTTTGTTTCTGGTCTTCCGACCGGCCCTATTTTAAGGCCCCGGCCCGAACTTTGGGCACAACATTTTTTTTTGTAATTATGCTCCATGAAGTTTTCGGGGGAGCATAATTACTGTCGCCGCTTTATCTGTCCGTCTGTCCGTCCGTCGTTCCATCCTTCCGTCCGGAGCATAACTTAAAAACTACTGAGGGACTACAATGAAACTTCACACAATGATAGAAGGCAATGAGAGGAAGTGCAGCGTGTAAGAACCATAACTCTGTCATCATTCAACTTAGAGTTATTGCCCTTTGTAAATTTATACTTAGAATTTTTGTCCAGAGCATAACTTCAAAACTACGAATGAGACTGCAATGAAACTTCACAGAATGATAGAGGGCAATGAGAGGATGTGCAGATGGTAAGAACCGTAACTATGTCATCATTCAACTTAAGAGTTATTGCCCTTTGTAACTTATACTTATAATTTTTGTCCGGAGCATAACTTAAAACTACGTATGGGACTGCAATGAAACTTCAATTATAGAAGATAATAGGAGGAAGTGCAGATTGCAAGAACAGTAACTCTGAGTTATTGCCTTTGTAATTTTATACTTAGAATTTTTGCCAGGAGCATAACTTCAAAACTACTGATCAAACTGCAGTGAAACTTCACACAATGATAGAGGGCAATGAGTGGAAGTGCAGAGTGCAAGAACTCTGACATCATTCAACTTAGAGTTATTGCCGTTTGTAATTTTACTCTTGGAATTCTTGTCCGGAGCATAGCTTTAAAACTACTGATGGGACTGCAGATTGAAAAGTGCTCGGTGATACGAGGCCATATGATAAGTTGATACTTATCAGGGAGCATCCATCCATTTTCTTGTTTTTTTTGTGTTTTTTTAGGTTTTTAAGGCAGGTACGTGTTGTGGAACATTCATATTATGTAATATGTTCAAGAAAACATGCTTTTGGTGTTATCCATTTCAATTTATAGGGGTGGGGGGGGTGGGGGGGTGCAGGGGGTGCGGTGAAGGGGGGGGGGGGGGCGAAATTCATGTAGGTAGTCATACTAGTCAATTAGTAGGTCAAAGGTCAAGGTCACTTACCTTATATGGAACTATGCATTCCGCACAATCACTTCAAAACCATAACACTTACACTCATGAAACTTCATAGGTACATTGTCCTAGTTGGGAGAAAAACTATTGTTTTTGGGGCCAGTAGGTCAAAGGTCAAGGCCACAATGACCTTATAGGGAAATATGCATTCTGCAGAATAACTTCAAAACTATAACACCTACACTCATAAAACTTCATAGACACCTTGCCCTAGGTGAGAGGAGGAACCCCATTGCTTTTGGAGTCAGTAGGTAAAAGATCATGGTCGCCATAACCTAATAAAGAAGTACACAATCTGCCCTTGAATACTTGTGCCCTACAGATGAAGGAAGTAGACACAAAAAATAGTCTTCTTTTCTACTTTTTACATAACTTTCTATTGCAAACAATAATTTATCTTTACCAGCTAGGTGCTAAATATACAGCATTTTACGAAGAGATCACAAAAAGTTGATAATTTTATATGATTTCTAGCTAATTCATTTTAGACATCATGGGTCTAAATCAGGGTTGTATTTTTGTCATATTACGCTAAATGTTGATAGGTGCTTCACAAACATGAAACTACAGTTTTCAATCTGGTAACTATTATTTATTCATTGTGTTATAAACTGCAGATATTGGATAAATGAATAATTAAAGCCTAAAGACATGTAAATTAAGTTTATCTCAATGCCAAGAACAAAAACATTACAATGGAACTCTATTGAAAATTAATTGTGATATGAGACGTTAAATAAGAGCTGCAGAATGGGTATCTTTCATCCTTCATCTTTAAGGCATTGCGCTTTAGATACCCATTCTAACGTGCCAGACGTCAATTGTAAATTAAGTTTATCTCTATGCCACGAACAAAAACATTACAATGGGACCATATTGAAAATAAACTGTGTTGCGAGATGTTAAATAAGAGCTGCAAAATGGGTATCTTTAAAAGCATTGCACTTTAGAGCTGCAGAACATGTGTATTTCATCCTTTTTCATTAAGATATTGTGCTTTATAGCTGCAGAATGAATATCTTTCATCCTTCATCTTCAAGGCCTTGTGCTTTTGTGCTTCAGAACGGAATTTTCATCCTTCATCTTCAAGGCCTTGTGCTTTAGAGCTTCAGAACATATTTTGCTTCCTTCATTTTCAAGGCCTTGTACTTTAGAGCTTCAGAACGGAATTTTCATCCTTCATCTTCAAGGACGTATGCTTTAGAGCTTCAGAACGGAATTTGCTCCCTTCATTTTCAAGGCCTTGTACTTTAGAGCTTCAGAACGGAATTTTTATCCTTCATCTTCAAGGACGTATGCTTTAGAGCTTCAGAACGTAATTTGCTCCCTTCATTTTCAAGGCCTTGTACTTTAGAGCTTCAGAAAGGAATTTTCATCCTTCATCTTCAAGGACGTATGCTTTAGAGCTTCAGAACGGAATTTGCTCCCTTCATTTTCAAGGCCTTGTACTTTAGAGCTTCAGAACGGAATTTTTATCCTTCATCTTCAAGGACGTATGCTTTAGAGCTTCAGAACGTAATTTGCTCCCTTCATCTTCAAGGCCTTGTGCTTTAGAGCTTCAGAACGGAATTTTTATCCTTCATCTTCAATGCCTTGTGCTTTAGAGCTTCAGAACGGAATTTTCATCCTTCATCTTCAATGCCTTATGCTTTAGAGCTTCAGAACGGAATTTGCTCCCTTCATTTTCAAGGCCTTGTGCTTTAGAGCTTCAGAACGGAATTTGCATCCTTCATCTTCAAGGCCTTGTGCTTTAGAGCTTCAGAACGGAATTTGCTCCTTCATTTTCAAGGCCTTGTGCTTTAGAGCTTCAGAACGGAATTTGCTCCCTTCATTTTCAAGGCCTTGTACTTTAGAGCTTCAGAAAGGAATTTTCATCCTTCATCTTCAGTGACGTATGCTTTAGAGCTTCAGAACGGAATTTGCTCCCTTCGTTTTCAAGGCCTTGTACTTTAGAGCTTCAGAACGGAATTTTTATCCTTCATCTTCAAGGACGTATGCTTTAGAGCTTCAGAACGTAATTTGCTCCCTTCATCTTCAAGGCCTTTTGCTTTAGAGCTTCAGAACGGAATTTTCATCCTTCATCTTCAAGGCCTTATGCTTCAGAGCTTCAGAACGGAATTTGCTCCCTTCATCTTCAAGGCCTTGTGCTTTAGAGCTTCAGAACGGAATTTGCTCCCTTCATTTTCAAGGCCTTGTACTTTAGAGCTTCAGAACGGATTTTTTATCCTTCATCTTCAAGGACGTATGCTTTAAAGCTTCAGAACGTAATTTGCTCCCTTCATCTTCAAGGCCTTGTGCTTTAGAGCTTCAGAACGGAATTTGCTCCCTTCATTTTCAAGGCCTTGTACTTTAAAGCTTCAGAACGGATTTTTTATCCTTCATCTTCAAGGACGTATGCTTTAGAGCTTCAGAACGTAATTTGCTCCCTTCATCTTCAAGGCCTTGTGCTTTAGAGCTTCAGAACGGAATTTGCTCCCTTCATTTTCAAGACCTTGTACTTTAGAGCTTCAGAACGGATTTTTTATCCTTCATCTTCAAGGACGTATGCTTTAAAGCTTCAGAACGTAATTTTCTCCCTTCATCTTCAAGGCCTTGTGCTTTAGAGCTTCAGAACGGAATTTGCTCCCTTCATTTTCAAGGCCTTGTACTTTAGAGCTTCAGAACGGAATTTGTATCCTTCATCTTCCAGGACGTATGCTTTAGAGCTTCAGAACGTAATTTGCTCCCTTCATCTTCAAGGCCTTGTGCTTTAGAGCTTCAGAACGGAATTTTTATCCTTCATTTTCAATGCCTTGTGCTTTAGAGCTTCAGAACGGAATTTTCATCCTTCATCTTCAAGGCCTTGTGCTTTAGAGCTTCAGAACGGAATTTGCTCCCTTCATTTTCAAGGCCTTGTACTTTAGAGCTTCAGAACGGATTTTTTATCCTTCATCTTCAAGGACGTATGCTTTAGAGCTTCAAAACGTAATTTGCTCCCTTCATCTTCAAGGCCTTGTGCTTTAGAGCTTCAGAACGTAATTTGCTCCCTTCATCTTCAAGGCCTTGTGCTTTAGAGCTTCAGAACGGAATTTGCTTCTTTCATCTTCAAGGCCTTGTGATTAAGAGCTTCAGAACGGAATTTGCTTCTTTCATCTTCAGGGCCTTGTGCTTAAGAGCTTCAGAACGGAATTTGCTTCCTTTATAGTGTCATGTTGTACTCTATATTCTTGTTTTGTACATGTGTGTGTCTATAGTCTTGTGTTGTATATGTGTGTGTCTATAGTCTTGTGTTGTACATGTGTGTGTCTATTGTCATGTGTTGTACATGTGTGTGTCTATAGTCGTGCATTGTACATGTGTGTGTCTATAGTCTCATGTTGTACATGTGCCTAAATTAATCTGTTGTATATGTGTTTGTCGATAGTCGTGTGTTGTACATGTGTGTTTGTGTCTACAGTATTGTGTTGTTCAGGTCTGTGTCTATAGTCTTGTGTTGTACATGTGTGTGTCTATAGTCTTGTGTTGTACATGTGTGTGCCTATAGTGTGTGTTGTGCATGTGTGTGTCTATAGCCATGTGTTGTACATGTGTATGTATTGTCTAATGAAGTACATGTGTATGTCTATAGTCTCATGTTTACATGTCTATGTCTATAGTTTGGCGTTGTAGGTGTGTGTGTGTGTGTGTACAGTCTCATGATGTACATGTGTGTGTGTCTTGTGTTGTACAGGTTTTGTGTATAGTC